>JBBDGP010005810.1:0-20788 GCA_037952835.1 Lithobates septentrionalis | reverse complement strand
GTATGGAAGTAAAGGCTTGTGATAGCCTTTAAAAGCCCTTTCAGTTCCAGGGTGGGGGGGGGGTTGTCAAAACACAGGTCTTAATTGGACTGTCACTTTAACCTCTTCACACCGGCGACTCTGAGTTTCTTTTGTTTCAAATGGAGTTCGACTTTTGCCTGGAACTTTTACATTTTTTTTTTTTTAATTTCTTTTTTTTTTTTTTTTTTTTGCGAACGGAAAAAAAAACCCCAGTGGTGATTAATACCACCAAAAGAAAGAAGCTCTATTTTATGTGAAAAAAAAAATAATTGAATTTGGGCACAGTGTAGCATGACCGTGCAATTTTCATTTAAAAGTGTGATAGTGCTGAAAATTTGGCCTGGGCAGGAAGGGGGTGAAAGTGTGCCCAGTAGACAAGTGTCAAGATGGCTCCCCCAACCCCCCCCCCCCCCCCCCCCCCCCCCCCCCCCCCAATGACAATCGGTAACTTGTGGAACCGGCTCTCAAGCATGTGACCATTGTGACAGCCAGTCAGTGGTCACATGATGCATCCCCTGTCCCCTGGGCTTTTAAAGGGAGACTGGGGCAGGAAGGGGTTAAGGTAGCGCATCCTATTGTACATATAGAAATTGAACATGACCCTTTTTTGTGTGATGCAGTACACCATGATGCATGGCATTTGTGTCGTGCATTGTGGTGGAGTCCTGAAGTGCCGGGTGCGTTGTGCTGCGGTGCAGGGGGTGTCACGATGTTGCTAAACTAGGCAGGAAAACCTTGAATGCCATGGTGGGGGAGGGATTATCGCAGGGAGATCTGCAAGAGACATACTAGGCCAGAAGGTGACTCCTCCCACTAAAAATCCGCACAGTGGTTTAGCATGTCTGCCTTGCAGACCTGGGATCCTCTGTTTGAATCTCGGCCAGACCTCCTATCTGCATGGAGTTTGCATGTTCTCCCTGTGCAGGTTTCCTCCCACACTCCAAAGACATGCTGGTAAGTTTATTGGCTCCTGTCTAAAATGGGGGCCCTGTAGGTGTATGAGATAGGAATTTTTAGATTGTAAGCTCCTTGGGGGGGCAGGGACTGATGTGAATGTGTGGTATGGAAAGTGCTGTGTAAATTTTCGGCTTTGTATAAATGGCTACAGTAAATAAATATCGCATTTAGGTGGCGTGCTCCTCCTTTTGTTATGTTTGTTTTTGTTTTTTTTGTCCCCCCCCGTCCCCGTCCCCCCGCAGCCTGTCTTGTTGCATAGCTTATGCTGTATTCTGTGTATATGAACACACTGGGGGGGGGGGGGGGGCATTTACTGCAGGCTGACTGAGATCTCTTATGTTAAGTCTCTCCACAGCGGTCTTCAGGATAAGGTTGGTGGAGAATGTGCGACCTTTTGTAAACGACCTCTTGGTTCCCACCCCCCCTCTCTTTCCACACATTTTTGTTTTGTATCTGCAAACTTGAATACAACTGTTACCTTTCAATCAGGGGTCTCAAACTGGCGGCCCTCCAGCTTTTGCGAAACTACAAGTCCCATCATGCCTCTGCCTGTGGGAGTCGGGCTTGTAACGGTCAGCCTTGCAATGCCTCATGGGACTTGTAGTTTTACAACAGCTGGAGGGCCTCCAGTTTGAGACCCCTGTTAAATAGAAGATACCGTATTTATCGGCGTATAACACGCACTTTTTTCCCCTGAAATTGGGGGGGCACGGGTGCTTGTTATACGCCGATGGCGTACCTCGGAGGGGAAGGAGCGCCTCCGGAATCACCGAGCAGACATGTCCTGTTTACTCGGCTCTGACGCCACACACACGTCCCACCTCCGCCACCGGCATTGGACCAGTGTTCTGTCAATCACAAGAGCTGGTCCAATGGCGGAGGTGGGACTGAGAGCCGAGTACTGTAAACAGAAGATGACGGCTCGGTGATTCCGGCGGCGCTCGCGCCCCCCCCCCCCCCCCCCTCCTGATTTCCTGCACTGCATGAGAGGTGGTGAGGCTGCAGATGGGCATCAGGCTGCATTGGATGGGCGCAGATCATCAGGCTGCAGATGGGCATCAGGCTGCAGATGGGCATCAGGCTGCATTGGATGGGCGCAGATCAGGCTGCATTGGATGGGCGCAGATCATCAGGCTGCAGATGGGCATCAGGCTGCATTGGATGGGCGCAGATCATCAGGCTGCAGATGGGCACTAATTGGGCTGCATTGATTGGCATTGACCTATTATTTTGCTTCAAAGTGGTTTATTTGAGAAAAAAAAAAAGTTTTTTTCCTGAAACTTCCCTCTTAAATTGGGGTGCGTGTTATACGCAGATAAATACGTTATTTTGAGATCTAAAAAAAAAAAAATGATATCTGCTCCATCTCTTTCCCTTGGTGGTGGTGAAAGCTCTGAGAATCTTTTCCATCTCTCTGGATCTCTACAGTCATAGAACTTGTTTTATTTGCCATTTTTCAGAGACTTTATTTTATGAATTGCTCTTCATTTCATTGGTTATTATATGTACTATACTGATATCCTTACACTTCAGTAATTTATAGGGTTTTAGGATTTCACTTTCATGTTTTGATTAGCGCGACTATTTTCATTTTATTGTGTATTTATCAGCATGTTGATGATGGGGGAGGGGAATGGAAAGACAAAAGATAAGCTGATTTAAATTATTAAATTTCAGCTTTAACCGCTTGCCGACCACCTCACGCAGATATACTGCGGCAGAAGGGCACGTACAGGCAGAATCGCGTACCTGTACGTTCCCCCTTTAAGAGGTGGCCAGCGGGCACGCGACAAGCTCCGTGAGTCGGGTGGCGGGTCCCGCGGACTCTATCACCGTGGGGGTACCCGCGATCGCCTCACGGGGAGGAAGAACAGGGAGATGTTAATGTAAACAAGCATCTCCCCGTTCTGCCTAGTGACAGTGTCACTGTTCTCTGCTCCCTGTCATCGGAGCAGAGATCAGTGATGTGTCACACACAGCCCCTCCCCCACACAGTTAGAAACACGCCCCCAGGACACACTTGACCCCTACACTGCCACCTAGTGGTTAACCCCTTCACTGCCATTTACACAGGAATCAGTGCATTTGTATAGCACTGATTGCTGTATAAATGACAATGGTCCCAAAAATGTCCGATGTGTCCGCCATAATGTCGCAGTCACAATAAAAATCACTGATCGCCGCCATTAAAAAAAAAAAAAAAAAAAAAATTATTAATAAAAATGCCATAAAACTATCCCCTATTTTGTAAACGCTATAACTTTTGCGCAAACCGATCAATAATCGCTTATTGCGATTTTTTTATTTTTTTTTATTTTTTTTTTTTTTTATTTTTTTTTTTTTTTACCAAAAATGTAGAAGAATACGCATCGGCCTAAACTGAGGAAAAAAATATATTTTTTATATATTTTTGGGGGATATTTATTATAGCAAAAAGTAAAAAAGAATGCTTTTTTTTTTATTTATTTTTTTTTTCAAAATTGACGCTCTTTTTTTGTTTATAGCGCAAAAAAAAAAAGCGCAGAGGTGATCAAATACCACTAAAAGAAAGCTCTATTTGTGGGGGAAAAATAGATGTCAATTTTTGTTTGGGAGCCACGTCGCACGACTGCGCAATTGTCAGTTAAAGCGACGCAGTGCCGAATCGCAAAGTCAGAAAGGGGTAAATTCTTCCGGGGCTGAAGTGGTTAAAGGGTAACATTATTTTTTTTTTCCACAAAAGTAAAATTATAGCGTATACAATTGCGACACAAGTCATATAATAAATGCTATTAAAAATGACCTTTCCTTTTCAATCTGCAGCGCTGTAATTTTCTGTGAAATGCAATATGGCCACCTGGGGGTGCTCTGTACACAGATGCTATACAGAACACTCCCCTGGGAAGTAAAAATTAAAAAAAACTAAAATAATGTGGTTGCATAAGTGTGCACACCCTCTTATAACTGGGGATGTAGCTGTGTTCAGAATTAAGCAATCACATTCAAACTCATGTTAAATAGTCAGTACACACCTCCCATCATTAAAGTGCTTCTGATTAACCCCAAATAAAGTTCAGCTGTTCTAGTAGGTCTTTCCTGACATTTTCTTAGTCGCATCCTACAGCAAAAGCCATGGTCCGCAGAGAGCTTCCAAAGCATCAGAGGGATCTCGTTGTTTAAAGGTATCAGTCAGGAGAAGGGTACAAAAGAATTTCCAAGGCATTATATATACCATGGAACAGGGGGAAGACGGTCATCATCAAGTGGAGAAAATCTGGCACAACAGGGACATTACCAAGAACTGGACGTTCCTCCAAAATGTATGAAAAGACGAGAAGAAAACTGATCAGGGAGACTGCCAAGAGGTCTACAGCAACATAAACCACTTGCCAACCGGGCCATAGCCCAAAAACGGCTACAGCGAGGTCAGCTTATTCTGGGAGGACGTTCTTGCAGAATCTTGCTCCCACGCCCCCTGGGGCGCGCTCCCGGAAAAATCCGTGACGGCCGGGTCTGGAACACCCGGCGCATTACGGTAAATGGCCGCTGGTAGCGGCCGTTTATCATGTGATCGCTCCGTCAAATGACGGAGCGATCACTTGTAAACAAACCGGTGTCATGTCATGACGCCGGTTCCTCCCTGCCCTGTCTGTACAGTGCGAGGGGAAAGGGGGAAAGATCGTTTGCAGCAGCGCTGTGGGCTGGATCTGTAGTGCCCACAGCGCTGCTCAGTGCCCATACTCTGCCAATAAATTTTAACAGACAGAATTTTTTTTTTTTACTGAATGTTCAGTCTTTTTTGATTTATAGCGCAAAAAATAAAAAACCCAGCGGTGAATAAATGCCACCAAAAGAAACCTCTATTTGTGTGAAAAAAAACAAACAAACATTTCATATGGGTACAGTGTTGCATGACTGAGTAATTGTCATTCAAAGTGTGAGAGCACCAAAAGCTGAAAATTGGTCTGGTTGGGAAGGGGGTTTAAGTGCCCAGTGGTTAAAGGAGCTTCAGGAATATCTGGCAAGTACTAGCTGTGTGGTGACAACAATCTCCCGTATTCTTCATATGTCAGGGCTATGGGGTAGAGTGGCAAGACAGAAGCCTTTTCTTATGCAGAAAAGCATCCAAGTCTGGCTACATTTTTGCAAAAACACATCTGAAGTCTCCCAAAATCATGTGGGAAAATTGTGTTCTGGTCTGATGAAACCAAGGTTAAACTTTTTGCCCATAATTCCAAAAGATATGTTTGGCGCAAAAACAACACTGCACATCACCAAAACACCATACCCACTGTGAAGCATGGTGGTGGCAGCATCATGCTTTGGGGCTGTTTTATCTACAGCTGGAACAGGGGCCTTAGTCAAGGTAGAGGGAATTATGAAAAGTTCCAACTACTGTACCAGTCAATATTGGCACAAAACCTTCAGGCTTCTGCTAGAAAGCTGAACATGAAGAGGAACTTCATCTTTCAGCATGACAACGACCCAAAGCATACATCCAAATCAACAAAGGAATGGCTTCACTAGAAGAAGATTAAAGTTTTGAAATGGCCCAGACCTGAATCCCATTGAAAATCTGTGGGGTGATCTGAAGAGGGCTGTGCACAGGAGATGCCCTCGCAATCTGACAGATTTGGAGTGTTTTTGCAAAAGAAGAGTGGGCAAATTTTGCCAAGTCAAGATGTGCCATGCTGATGGATGCCTACCCAAAAAGACGGAGGGCTGTAATAAAATCAAAAGGTGCTTCAACAAAGTATTAGTGTAAGGGTGTGCACACTTATGCAACCATATTTTATTTTTTAATTTTTTCCTCCCTCCACCTAAAGGATTTCAGTTTGTTGTTCAATTGAGTTTATAGGTCACACTAATGGTGGGAAAAGTTCTGAAATGATTTATCTTTGTCTCTTTTTTTCCTTTCTTTTTTTTTTTTACATCACACAAACCTGACATTTTACCAGGGGTGTGTAGACTTTTTATATCCACTTATAGCCACCCAGCTTGTGTTCAGCACTGGTGTCCCAGTCTGGTGTGACTGGTTTGGGTTGATCAGAGGAATGTGGAGAAGGGGGATGGAGAGGAATGCTGCGTGGGGTGGCCAGAGTCCATTGGTTGGGGGGTTTAGGTCTGGAGACATGCTTGGCCAGTCCATCACCTTTACCCTCAGCTTCTTTAGCAAGGCAGTGGTCATCTTGGAGGTGTGTTTGGGGTCGTTATCATGTTGGAATACTACCCTGCAGCCCAGTCTCTGAAGGGAGGGGATCATGCTCTGCTTCAGTATGTCACAGTACATGTTGGCATTCATGGTTCCCTCAATGAACTGTAGCTCCCCAGTGCCGGCAGCACTCATACAGCCCCAGATCATGACACCCCCACCACCATGCTTGACTGTAGACAAGAGACACTTGTCTTTGTACTCCTCACCTGGTTGCCGCCACACACGCTTGTCACCATCTGAACCAAATAAGTTTATCTTGGTCTCATCAGACCACAGGACATGGTTCCAGTAATCCATGTCCTTAGTCTGCTTGTCTTCAGCAAACTGTTTGAGGGCTTTCTTCTGCATCATCTTTAGAAGAGGCTTCCTTCTGGGACAACAGCCATGCAGACCAATTTGATGCAGTGTGCGGCGTATGGTCTGAGCACTGACAGGCTGACCCCCCCCACCCCTTCAACCTCTGCAGCAATGCTGGCAGCACTCATACGTCTATTTCCCAAAGACAACCTCTGGATATGATGCTGAGCATGTGACCTCAAGTTCTTTGGTGGACCATGGCAAGGCCTGTTCTGAGTGGAACCTGTGCTGCCCTGACCTGTGGGATCATGCTCTGCTTCAGTATGTCACAGTACATGTTGGCATTCATGGTTCCCTCAATGAACTGTAGCTCCCCAGTGCCGGCAGCACTCATGCAGCCCCAGACCATGACACTCCCACCACCATGCTTGACTGTAGACAAGAGACACTTGTCTTTGTACTCCTCACCTGGTTGCCGCCACACACGCTTGTCACCATCTGAACCAAATAAGTTTATCTTGGTCTCATCAGACCACAGGACATGGTTCCAGTAATCCATGTCCTTAGTCTGCTTGTCTTCAGCAAACTGTTTGAGGGCTTTCTTCTGCATCATCTTTAGAAGAGGCTTCCTTCTGGGACAACAGCCATGCAGACCAATTTGATGCAGTGTGCGGAGTATGGTCTGAGCACTGACAGGCTGACCCCCCCACCCCTTCAACCTCTGCAGCAATGCTGGCAGCACTCATACGTCTATTTCCCAAAGACAACCTCTGGATATGATGCTGAGCATGTGACCTCAAGTTCTTTGGTGGACCATGGCAAGGCCTGTTCTGAGTGGAACCTGTGCTGCCCTGACCTGTGGGGAGGTGAAAGGGGCACAGGAGGACACGGCACACTGATGATGTGGAGAAGTAATATGATGGTGGACAGAGCACATCAGTCTGCATATGATGGGGGACAGAGGAAGAGGCTACTGTAAGGGGGTGAGGAGGCCACTATCATGTCCGCAGCTTCTGTCCACCTCCTGTAGTATGTTGCAAGCCTCTGTCCACCTCCTGTAGTATGTTGCAAGCCTCTGTCCACCTTCTGTAGTATGTCCGCGGCCTCCGTCCACCTCCTGTAGTATGTCCGCGGCCTCCGTCCACCTCCTGTAGTATGTCCGCGGCCTCCGTCCACCTCCTGTAGTATGTCCGCGGCCTCCGTCCACCTCCTGTAGTATGTCCGCGGCCTCCGTCCACCTCCTGTAGTATGTCCGCGGCCTCCGTCCACCTCCTGTAGTATGTCCGCGGCCTCCGTCCACTTCCTGTAGTATGTCCGCGGCCTCCGTCCACTTCCTGTAGTATGTCCGCGGCCTCCGTCCACCTCCTGTAGTATGTCCGCGGTCTCTGAAGGGGGTCCTAGAAAGGAGTCAAGAGTGGGAGTGCCGCCGGGATGGGGGGGTTACAGGAAGAGACAGACATGTGTGGAATGTGGAGAGGAGACTATAGAATAAAACCAGCCGCCAAGCTGTAGCCGTCTGACTAAGCCCTGCATGGTGCACCTGAGAGGAGGTCAGTGACAGCGCTGCCAGGGCAGCCTGAGAGGGGTCACTGATGTAAGGAGGGGAGTAAATGCAATAATGTAAGGGGGCACTGATATAAAGGTTCCCCCTTACCTTAGTGTATTTACTCTGCAGAAGGTGGTCTCTATTCACCAGAGCCCCCCCCCTTAAACATCAGAGTTCCCCCTTACTTAATGATCTGCAGTGTTCCCCTTTACATAAGAGTTCCCTTGCACTGTAAGGGGGAACTCTGTGCTGGCTGGGTTATAGTAACCGGACCTTCATGTTAACGGATAAATGTTTCTTGACTTTTGTTTAACGTAAAACACGTTGCTAATAGCACTAGCTATGTGTTTATAGTGTAAATATTGATATTTGCACCAAAAACAGTCATTTTAGGTACTTTTTTGCATTGTCAGCACAGAATGTGGATCTGTCAGTAAATGTCATGATTTTTCCCCAGTAAAAAATTGGTGCAGTTTATAAATTTTGGCATTCTGCTAGTAAATTTCACTTCAGGGGGTTGGCAACAATGGTTTGTACAGTAAATGTTTATGGGGACCTATATCAAATGCCTTTGAAAAATCCAGATACACCACGTCTACGGGCCTTCCTTTATCTAAATGGCAAGTCACCTCCTCATAGAAGGTTAATAGATTGGTTTGGCAAGAACGATTCTTTATGAATCCATGCTGATTACTGCTAATGATGCCATTTTCATTACTAAAATCTTGTATATTGTCCCTTATCATCCCCTCCAAGAGCTTGCATACTATTGCTGTTAGGCTAACTGGTCTGTAATTCCCAGGGATGTATTTTGGTCCTTTTTTTAAATATTGGTGCTACATTGGCTTTTCTCCAATCAGCTGGTACCATTCCAGTTAGTAGAATGTTCATAAAAATTAGGAACAATGGTCTGGCAATCACTTGACTGAGTTCCTTAATCAGTTGCCGCCCACCCACCGTCAAATGATGGCGGTGCGGTGCGGCTCTCGTTCTAGGACAAGGTCATATGACGGCTTTCCAGAACGGGCGCTCTCTCTCCCCCGCGGGGGTGGGCGGCGATTACGGCTGCGCCGTGTTGCTAGGACACAGCACGACCCCGACCAACTGTGTCACCAATCAGTGCCCATTAGCGATTCCAGTCAGTGCTGCCTATCAGTGTCGCCCATCACTACCACCTATTGGTGCCCATCAGTGCCACATATCAGTGCCCATAAGTGCGGCATATTAGTGCCTCCTCATCAGTGCCCATAAGTGCCACCTCATCAATGCCCACCATGTTCAGCCTATCAGTGCCACCTCATCAGCGCACATCAGTGAAGGAGAAAAATTACTTGGTTACAAAATTTACTGACCGAAACTAAGTAAAAAAAAAATTAACAGAAGATCTGTAATTTGTTTGTTTTTTCCTCTTCACGCTGATGGCGTGAGGAGAAATAAAAGCCGATCACCGGCTTCAGTGCAAGGGACATTGCCCACCAGTGCCACTTGCCAGTGCCCACACAGTGCCATGAATCAATGCATAAGTTCCAGCAATCAGTGCCACCTTTCAATGCCCACGAGTGCCACCTATCAATGCCCACCAGTGGAGCCAATCAGTACCACCTAGCAGTGCTGCCTATCAGTGTCCCCTGTGCCCATCACTGCCACCTTTCAATGCCCTTCAGCGCCGCCCACCAGTGCCACCTCATCAACACCTATTAGTGTCCATCAGTGCCGCCTTATCGGTGCCCATCAGTTCAGCCTCATCAGCGTACATCAATGAAGGAGAAAAATTACCTGTTTGCAAAATTTATTAACAAAATATAAAACCGTTTTGTTTTGTTTTTTAAATTTCCGTCTTTTTTATTTATTTATTTTTTAACAAAAAATTAAAAACCCAAAGGTTGACAGCACTAAAGGCTGAAAATTGGTCTGGGCAGGAGGGGGCTTTAGGTGCCCAGTAAGCAAGTGGTAAATAAATACCACCAAAAGAAAGCTCTATTTGTGTGAAGAAAATAATAAAAATTTACTTTGGCACAGTGTAGCATGACCGCGCAATTGTCATTCAAAGTGCGACAGCGCTCAAAGCTGAAAAATGGCCTGGGCAGGAAGGGGGTGTAAGTGCCCTGTAGGCAAGTGGTTAAGGACCCTCGGGTGTAAGCCATCTGGTCCGAGTGACTTATTAATGTTAAGTTTCTAATTCTATTCTCTGTTAGCCATGAGGGTGCTTCCTGTGATGTCTTATGAGGATAAACACTGCAGTCTTGGTTACTGAATCCCCCGTTTCCCTCGTGAAGACTGAGGAGAAGAATAAATTCAAAACCTTTGCCATATCTCCATCTTTTGTAACCAAATTCCCTTTGTTATGCTTTATGGGGCCAATATGTTCTGACCTCCCTTTCTTACTATTTATATAATAAAAGGATTTCTTGTTTTTTTTTTTTAATTTACTCTCCTCCGCTATGTGCCTTTCGTGCTCTATCTTCGCCGCCCTGATTGCACCCTTACATTTCTTATTATATTCTTTGTAAAGTAGGAATGCTGACAATGATCCCTCAGCCTTATATTTTTTTTTTTAAGGCCTTCTCCTTCACTTTTATATGCATTTTTATGTTGGAGTTAAGCCACCCAGGACTTTTATTAGCTCTTTTAAATGTATTCCCCATTGGGATGCACTGGCCAATACTTTTATTTAATAAGCTCTTAAAGCACGCCCATTTTTCCTCTGTGTTTTTTTGTTCCTAGGATTTTATCCCATTTAACATCTTCTAGCAAGGAGCGCAGTTTAGGGAAGTTGGCTCTTTTCAAATTCAGTGTCTTTGTGTTCCCCTTGTGTTTCCTATTTGTGTGGTTTATACTGAAGCCAATTGATCTGTGATCGCTGTTTCCTAACTTGCCCTGTATTTCCACATCCGCGATCAGGTCTGTATTGTTAGTATTCAGTAGGTCTAGTGTAGCACCCTGATGTTTAGGCGGGGTTGCTATTAAATGTATTTTACCAAGTGATAGTTGCCTTGGTTAGTTGTTAGGAGATCAATTAATTTCGCCCTATTTCTGGAATCATTGCACTTCTCTCTCCTGTCGCTAGGTGGCCGGGTATCTGGGGACATTAGATAAGACAAGGGCATTGTAAGGACAGGTTACGAATGAATGGGGTGTCTCAGCGAATGGGCAGGGATTTTCTTGGGTCCCTTGGCCTGCTGGGAGAGCCTATTTATTTGGGTGGAGTCAGGTGATCGGGGGTTCTGTACCACCTGGACGGCTGTCTGGGTAGACATGTGTCGTATTGCCCTGGGCTGTTAGGCCAGAAATCTAAGGCCTATCCCGGGGACATCTGGCTCCTAGGCTAGCTGAGAGCCTATCCAGAAGTAGTGCAGGGTTGGGACTGGGGTCTTGTGGTCCAACTAGAAGTAAGGGTTCCACCGGCCGGGGGAACCAGTCGTGGATCGGAGGTAGAGGGGAAGCTGTCGCCACAAAGGGACCATCCACCTTGCTACCGGAGATCATTGTGCGTAAGCTGAGGCCAGTACCAGAGCAGACTTCTCGCCAGCCGGGGACGGTGAAGAAATGGGAAAGCTTCAGCAAGTGCCAAGTCAGGGACCCAGCGGGACAGCAGAGGTGACCCTTGTGGAGTGTCAGGCCTGGGACCTAACGTGTCAGCAGGGGTGAAGCTTGAGGAGTATCTATGAGTGCCAAGCCAGGGACCCAGTAGTGAAGTGGGGGTGACGCTTGAGGAAGATACTGAGTGCTACAGTGAATCCAGTGGCTAATGGATCTGAATTCTAGTGAGCGAGACTGGGGGCTCCTTAAGTAAAGACCCACAGTGAGTGTGGGGTAAAGAAAACTGTTCGTGTTGCAGATAGTTGAATACCTTTACCGTTAGTAACAGCTACAGGATTATTGCCATAGGAGACAGCGGTCCTACCTACACCGAAGTGGTGTCCGGCTGGAGGCCTTCACCTGTATAGCTGTCTACCTTTGCATCTACTTAAGGGTGTCCTGGCCCTAACCCTCTCTCCCACAGTTCTGTTTAAGAGACAATAAATCTCTTTGCATCCAAAAAGTGTCTGGCACCCACCATTTCATCTTGCATCACACCCACCATGCCTTGTAACCCACTCTACACTGAAGGATGTCAGCTTTCCCTAACCCTGGAAGTCACCATTAGGCCTCAGGGGCCCAGGGACTTTGCTACACTAGTAATGCTTTGTTTCTTGTGGGTGCATTTACCATCTGACCCATAAAATTGTCCTGCAAGACATTTAGCAAATGGCGAGCCTTATGCCATGTACAGACAATCGGACATTCCGACAACAAAATCCTGGATTTATTTCCAAGGGCTGTTGGCTCAAACTTGTCTTGCACACACACGGTCGCACAAATGTTGTCGGAAATGCCGAACGTCAAGAACGCGGTGATGTACAACACGTACGACGAGCCGGGAAAAATGAGGTTCAATAGCCAGTGCGGCTCTTCTGCTTGATTCCGAGCATGCGTGGAATTTTGTGCGTTGGAATTGTGTACACACGATCAGAACGGACTTTGTTGTCAGAAAATTTGAGAACCAACCCTCAAATTTTGTTTGCTGGAAATTCCGACAAAAAATGTCTGATGGAGCCTACACACGGTCGGAATTTCCGACAACAAGCTCGCATCCAACATTTGTTGTCGGAAATTCCGACCGTGTGTACGCGGCATAAGACGAATGTGCGGTTCCTTCCGCCCAGTCTATGTCTGGATAATTAAACCCCCCCCCATTATGATGACACTTCCCATCCTTGCCGCTATTCCAAACTGTGGTAGGAGGTCCGCCTCCCCCTCCTCCCTCTGCTTAGGGGGCCTATAGCATACTCCCAGTGTTACGTTCCTCCCTTTTGAAACTCTGCCCGTAAGGATTCCACCTCCTGCCTTGCTCCACTTGTACATCATTCTTGATATACAGGCATACCCCTCCCCCCCCCCCCCCTTTTTTTTTTTTTTTACCCTCCCTATCTCTGCGATATAGGGAATACCCTTGAATGGTTGCCAGCCAATCATGAGTGCTGTTGAAACAGGTCTCTGAAATTCCCACAAACTCTAAAACCTTCTCGTACAACAGTAGCTCTCGTTCTCCCATCTGGTCAGCCAGACTCCTGGCATTAGAGAACATGCCTTGTAGTTTTTGTCCGGTCTCGTACTACCCTGTTTCCCCGAAAATAAGACCTAGCATGATTGTCGGTGATGGCAGCAATATAAGCCCTACCCCCCAAATAAGCCCTAGTTAAAGTCCTTGTAGGTCTTATTTTCAGGGTAGGGCTTATTTTCGGGGAAACAGAGTAGGGCTTATTTGGGGTGTAGGGCTCATATTGCAGCCATCACCGACAATCACGCTAGGTCTTATTTTCGGGGAAACAGGGTATCTCCTTATTGGGTGGTCTGAGGATGCAATTTGGATTTGTTCATTTACTTACCTTGGGTTTAGGTACTTTAGTCAACCTACCACTAATTCCCCCAATACTACCCTCTGAAATTTGTTCCACGCTGGCTATCTATACATCTGGACCCCCCTGTGGCCTAGTGCGAGTGATTATGGGATGTCAGGGGAGAATTCATGGGTAACGGGCAACTTTTATGGAATATCGGGGGGGGGGGTAATTATGGGATGTCAGGGGGCGATAGGGAAATATCGAACGATATCAAGAAGTTACTATACGGTGTTAAAGAAATGTTATAGGCTGTGAGGGGGTGAGTATGGTGTGTCAGGAAATTATTATGAGATGCCAGGGGGTGATTATGGGATGACAAGCAATCATTAAGGGGTGTCAGGGGGGTTAGTATGGGGTGTTTGGTAAATATAGGCAGAAAGTGATACTCGCATACAGTTGTGCTCAAACGTTTGCATCGCCCGGCAGAAATGGTGAAATTTTGGCATGGATGTTGAAAATATGATCATGCCAAAAAAAGTATTTTATTTAAGGATAGTGATCATATGAAGCCATTTATTATCGCATAGCTGTTTGGTTCCTTTTTAAATCATAATAACAGAAATCCAAATGTGTAAAAAAGTGAAAAACTGCGCTAAATAATATCTGTCCTTGCAAACAAACTTAAGCAGTAATTTTTTGCAACACAATAACAATCAAGGTAAGATAAAGAATAAAATTGCGCTAATATTATAAAAGTCCATATATGTCACCAAATGAATGATTCAAATGTACAAAAAGTCCACATTTAATGTTATAAAGTGAATAATTCCTTGGTAGTGTCCATCATCCATCACCAATAGTGTCACAGTGAATCCACCACCAGCTGTAGAAACTGCTTACCAGCTCCATTTGACCCCTTATTACAGGGGGTCGGTGAACGCCTATGGCTTAAAACACAGCCGGGACCTTTCTCCACATCACGGCGTCACTCCACTTCTCCCAGTGGTACTCAAGGGATTCAGTAGGAAATGGACACCGGAAAGAAACCAGAGGCTCCAAATAGTGTAAAATCCTTAGGTTTATTTGTATGAAAAATCTCGCTTACAGTAATAAAAACCTGGAGTTTGGCGTGTCGGCCGGCACATACCAAAAAACCCGTCCGTCGGGACACGACAGAGGTGGTGACGTCAGCACGTCGCTCCGCCCTACACGTTTCGTCACAAATGACATCGTCCTGGGGCACACGCGTAGGGCGGAGCGAGGTGCTGACGTCACCACCTCTTTCGTGTCCCGACGGACCGGTTGTTTGGTATGTGCCGGCCAGCACGCCATACTCCAGACTTTTATTGCTATAAGATAGAATTTTCATATTAATAAACCTAAGGATTTTACACTATTTGGAGCCTCTGTTTTTTTTCCGGTGTTCATTTCCTACCGAATCCCTTGAGTACCACCAGGAGAAGTGGAGTGACGCTGTGATGTGGAGAAAGGCCCCCGGCTGGGTTTTGAGCCATAGGCGTTCACCGACCCCCTGTAATAAGGGGCAAACTGGAGCTGGTAAGCAGAAATCCAAATGTCCCTGCTGAAAAGTTCCCCTCCCCTGGAATTGTTGGCCTTGGTAGATACACACAAGGTGACAGTAACAGGTTCAAATGCCCAATTAAAGGTTAATTTCCCACATCTGTGGCTTTTTAAATTGCAGTTAGTATCTGTGTATAAATAGTCAATGAATTTGTTAGCTCTCACTGGATGCACTGAGCAGGCTAGATACTGAGCCACAGGGATCAGAAAAGAACTGTCAAAAGACCTGCGTAACAAGGTAATGGAACTTTATAAAGATGGAAAATTATATAAAAACATATCCGAAGCCTTGAATATGCCAGTCAGTACTGTTAAATCCTTTATTAAGAAGTGGAAAATTCAGGGATCAGGTAGATTACCAAGCCAAGGTCAGGTAGACCAAGAATGATTACAGCCACAATTGCCAGAATAATTGTTGGGGATACAAAGAAAAAACCCCACAAGTAACCTCAGAAGAATATTCTTTGCTTTTCAGTGGGTTAATACGAAATTGTGTAAATGAATTATTTCATTATTAACACTTAAAGTGGATCTAAACCCTCTTCTCCTTTACAGCCAAAGAAGCTGCCATCTTCACTTCTGTTTGATCCGCAGCTGCCACAGTCCTGCACAAGTGATCAGTTAGGACCCAAGCCACGATTTGACATTTCAAGATGGTTAAAAGCACAAGCAACTGTGACAACTATCCTTCACAGCATGCTTTGAATAGAACTATTTTGGGAAACCATTAAACAAATTTGTTTAGTTCCGCTTTAAAGCCAGGAGATGATCAGCGTTTCAAGCCTATCAATACTCACAGGAGGGACACACCTATAGGTGTTCAGAATTTCCCTGGATTGAAGGCAGGCTACTCTGCTGGCTGAAGTCCTGAAAGGAGAAGGTGTGACATGGAGAGATCCACGTCTTATCTGTTTATTTAGATAGGACAGCAGCCAGGATTGTACGACCTGACCGGCGTGCCTGGGTGACATGGTGACCTTGGGGTGAGTACAGGTGTAGAATCCTCCTACCTGGCGCCTTAGGGGTTCCTCGGGCCAAGGGTTAACCAAAACCCTAATACTGTGGTATTTTCCCAATATAATAGGTATAAATACTGGTTTAAGGTCCTGGTATACTAGGGTATAAATATTGGAATAGGTTCCTGATATACCAGGGGTATAAATACTATGACATTTTCCTCATATGCTGGAGTGTAAATACTGAAGTATGTACATGATATACTGGGATATATACTATATATACTGTATAAACTGAGAATATTCCTGATACACGTGGGAATGAATATTTGTTTGTGTAACTCATCTTCTGGGTTATAAATAAGGTATGTTCCTGATATACATGGGTATGGATACTTGTTCCTTATATACTTAAATATGTACAGTATACTCAGGTATGTTCCTACTATACTTGTTTATGGATAATAAGGTATGTTCCTAGTATACTTGTTTATGGATACTCAGGTAGGTTCCTAGTATACTTGTGTATAGGCACTCAGGTATGTTCCTGACATACTTGTTTATGGATACTAAGATATGTTCCTAATATACTTAGGTATAAATACTTGGTATGTTCCTGATATACATGGGTATGGATACTTGTTCCTTATATACTTAAATATGTACAGTATACTCAGGTATGTTCCTACTATACTTGTTTATGGATACTAAGGTATGTTCCTGGTATACTTGTGTATAGATACTCAATTATGTTCCTAATATACTTGTTTATGGACACTAAGGTATGTTCCTAATATACTTGTTTATGGATACTAAGGTATATTCCTAATATACTTGTTTATGGATACTAAGATATGTTCCTGATTTACTTGGGTATAGATATTCGGGTATGTTCCTGATATAATAGGGTTTCGATACTAAAGTATGTTCCTAATATACTTGGGTATAGATACTCAGGTATGGTCTTGATATACTTGGGTATGGGTATTAAGGTTTGTTCGTACTACACGTGTTTATGGATACTAAGGTATGTTCCTGATATACTTGTGTATAGATACTCAGGTATGTTCCTGATATACTTGGGTATATATACTAAGGTAGTTCCTACTATCCTGGTTTATGAATCACTGGCAGTAACGCACACAAAACTATATGGCGTTAAACTGTCAGTAACGCAGACAGAAGTAAATGGCATTAAACTTGCAGTAACGCACAAAACTTTATTGCGTTAAACTGGCAGTAACGCACACAAAACTATATGGCTTTAAACTGGCAGCAACGCACACAAAACTATATGGCGTTAAACTGGCAGCAACGCACACAAAACTATATGGCGTTAAACTGGCAGTAACACACGCAGAAGTAAATGGCGTTAAACTTACAGAAATGCAGAAAACTATATGGCGTTAAACTGGCAGTAACGCACAAAAAAACATATTGCGTTAAACTTGCAGTAACGCACACAGAACTATATGGCGGTAAACTGGCAGTAACGCACACAGAACTATATGGCGGTAAACTGGCAGTAACGCACACAGAACTATATGGCGGTAAACTGGCAGTAACACACACAGAACTATATGGTGTTAAACTGGCAGCAACGCACACAAAACTATATGGTGTTAAAGTGGCAGTAACGCACACAAAAGTAAATGGTGTTAAACTTGCAGTAATGCACACAAAACTATATGGCAGCAAACTGGCAGAAACGTACACAGAACTATATGCCGTTAAACTGGCAGTAACACAAAAAACGATATGGCGTTAAACTGGCAGTAACGCGCACAAAACGATATGGCGTTAAACTGTCAGTAACGCATGCAGAAGTAAATGGCGTTAAACTTACAGTAACGCACAAAACTATATGGCGTTAAACTGTCAGTGACGCACAAAAAACTTTATTGCGTTAAACTGGCAGTAACGCACAAAAAACGATATGGCATTAAACTGGCAGTAACGCACACAGAACTATGTGGTGTTAAACTGGCAGTAACGCACACAAAACTACATGGCATTAAACTGGCAGCAACGCACACAAAACTATATGGCGTTAAACTGGCAGCAACGCACACAAAAGTAAATGGTGTTAAACTTGCAGTAACGCACAAAACTATATGGCATTAAATGGCAGTAACGCACAAAAACTATATGGCGTTAAACTGGCAGTAATGCACACAGAAGTAAATGGCGTTAAACTGCCAGTAACACAATCAAATAGAAGTGTTCAACCGTCACTACACTGACCCTATCTGAACTGTCCCTACTCTAGCTATACACTAATGTAAAGATTACTGACACGGTCTCACTACACTACAATGAAACTATCTGAGCCGTCCCTACTCTAGCTGCACACTATGCAAAGCTGAATGATGTTCCTCCTCACTACACTCACACTGTCCCTAGACTGACACTAAACTAATATTCTCCACTGACAATTGAAGCAAAATAGCACAGTATAGCACACTAACTAATAGCACTGAACAGAGCCCTGTTCTATCTCTCTCCACGCCGAAATCACACTGAAAAATGGCTGCCATTGAAAGAATACTTTGATACTGTGGGGCGGGAATGAGCCATGATTGGATAAAGTCATGATGACAGTGTCCATTCATGACTCTGACAGTGCTCTGTGCCCTAATTGGCTGAAGATTTCACTGCTTCAGCCAATCAGGGCTTGCAATGCACTGTTTAACTCCACAATGCATTGTGGCCGGTTCAGGGGGCCGAACAAACGGTTGAACTACCCGTTTGTTTGGATGTTCGCCGAACGTCCGAACAACGGAAGTTCGGCTAGGGCCGAACCATTCGGCCATCCCTAATAGAGCAGTGGATGGCGTCGGTAGAGCAGTGGATGTAGTGTTGCTACCCGTCTGGGATTCACCCGGACAGTTCGGGTTTGGAATCATGTGTTTGGGTTTTAAACTGCTTGAAACCTGGACACATTATTCAGACTGAGCTATGGCTTCCCAGTTTCCAGCAGGGATGCTGGCTGCAGTTGTCTAAGCTGAGAGTGTCTGTTACACTCTCTTTCACACTGCCCAAAGCCAAAACTAACAATTCCCCCCCTCCCCCCCCCCCCCCACACACACACACAGACGGGAGAGGAGAGAGGGTTGATCTGCTCCTCTTCCTCCCGCCCCTACACCTCTGTGGCTGCCCACACTCCAATCCCCAGAACTGTGCCTCAGAAAGGAAAGTGCGGGCTGGAAATTTGAATTCCAGCAGCCTCAGATACATCTGGATGAGAGGTGCTGACTGCCAAGGGGTGAGTGAGCTCACCATCCATCCCTGTCTGTGACTGAAGTCTCCCCCCTTCTCTCTCCTGCCTCTGAGTGAGTACACTAAGGTAAATCAGGGTTCTCAGAGCACCCCTTACATCAGAGTTCCCCTTTACACCAGAGGACACAGTGTTCCCTTTTACATCAGAGTCCTCTCCACACATCAGAGTACTGTGTTCCCTCTTAAATCAGAGTTCCCAGAGCATCTCTTATATCAGAGTCCCCAGTGTTCTCCTTTACATCAGAGTCTGCAGAGTCCCCCCTTACAGTGTAAAAGAGGAATTTTGCAGATTCAGATATAAAAGGGGAACTCTTGTTATTAACCTAATATGATTAGAAATGTTTTTTCATTGCAAAATATATGTATAGTTTATAGTATAAAAAAAATTTGCTGCGCACCGCTAAAGTGTTCGGGTTTGACTTGAAGAAAAATTGGCAGCCCTAAGTGGATGGTGTCAGTGGGGCAGTGGACGGTGTCAGAGCAGTGGACGGTGTCGGTTGGACGGTGTCGGTAGGGCAGTGGACGGTGTCAGTAGAGCAGAGTACGGTGTCAGTAGAGCAGTGGACGGTGTCAGTAGAGCAGTAGACGGTGTCGGTAGAGCAGTGGACGGTGTCGGTAGGGCAGTGGACGGTGTCGGTAGGGCAGTGGACGGTGTCGGTAGAGCAGTGGACGGTGTCGGTAGGGCAGTGGACGGTGTCGGTAGGGCAGTGGACGGTGTCGGTAGGGCAGTGGACGGTGTCGGTAGGGCAGTGGACGGTGTCGGTAGGGCAGTGGACGGTGTCGGTAGGGCAGTGGACGGTGTCGGTAGGGCAGTGGACGGTGTCGGTAGGGCAGTGGACGGTGTCGGTAGGGCAGTGGACGGTGTCGGTAGGGCAGTGGACGGTGTCGGTAGGGCAGTGGACGGTGTCGGTAGGGCAGTGGACGGTGTCGGTAGGGCAGTGGACGGTGTCGGTAGGGCAGAGGACGGTGTCGGTAGGGCAGATAACGGTGTCGGTAGAGCAGTGGACGGTGTCAGTAGAGCAGTGGATGGTGTCAGTGGAGCAGTTGAAAAGAGGAATCTGTGGCACATGGGGTGATTAGGGTGTGCCCAGGCACATCCGGCCCACCCTGTGCGCACTCCTATGACTGGAGCAGAGGGGATATGACGGGAGAAACTTCTTGCACAAAAGTTTTGATCAGAGAGAGGGAAGCTAACAGTCTATGGAAGGAATGGCAACAACAGAGATCTGGTGATGGGGGAGGGGTATTTTGGGTAATTGATAGGGGAGGTGATATTCTGTGCAGTTAATGAGGGTATTTTGGGCAGTTGATGGAGGGGTGGGGGGTATATTCTAGGCAGTTGATAGGTGGATGGGGGTGTATTTTGGGCAGTTGATGGGGGTAGGTTAGGGATGTATTCCCAACCTCTGGGCAGTTGATGGGGGAGGGGGTGTTCTGGGCAGTTGATGGGGGAGGGGGTATTCTGGGCAGTTGAAAGGGGGGAACTCTGGGCAGTTGAAGGGGCAGGGGGGCGTATTCTTGGCCGATGATGGGGGGTGTCTTCTGGACAGTTGGTGGGTGGGGGCGTATTCTT
>JBBDGP010005809.1:0-28315 GCA_037952835.1 Lithobates septentrionalis | reverse complement strand
GTTTTATTACTGACACTTTTTACCTAGGTAAATGGGTAGGGGTACCATGTACCCCATACTCATTTACATAGGGTGGGGGGCCGGGATCTGGGGGCCCCCTTATTAAAGGGGGCTCCCACATTCCGATAAGCCCCCGCCCGCATACCCCGACAACCAACGGCCAGGGTTGTCGGGAAGAGGCCCTTGTCCTCATCAACATGGGGACAAGGTGCTTTGGGGGGGGGGGGGCGCAGGGCGCCCCCCTCCCCCAAAGCACCCACCCCCCATGTTGAGGGCATGCGGCCTGGTACGGTTCAGGAGGGGGGGGGCGCTCGCTCGTCCCCACCCCCTTTCCTGACCGGCCAGGCTGCGTGCTCGGATCGGGGTCTGGTATGGATTTTAGGGGGACCCCACGCCGTTTTTTCGGCGTAGGGGGTTCCCCTTTATAATCCATACCAGACCTAAGGGCCTGCGACAGGGCTCGCAAGGTTTCAATCTCGCCAAAAAAAAGCGGCGAGATTGAATTCCTTTTCTACTCCCGTCGTACCAAAGTCACGTTCAAAATGAACGGACTTGTCCGTGTGTGGGAAAGTCCGTTCGTTCTGAAAGTCCGGCGGAAGTCCATCGGGAAGACCGGATTCCGGGAAAGTCCGGCCGTGTGTAGGCAAGTCCGGCCGTTCAGAAAGTCCGGCGGTAGTCCGCCGGAAGTCTGGCGGCAAGTACGTCGGACCTAGCTTTCTAGAAAGTCCGACCGTGTGTACGCGGCATAAGACTTTAAAATAGCTGACAGAGGAATATCTTTTTTTTAGGATCTTGTTTGTCATGATGACCACAGGATAGATGAGGTCTGGTAAGAACTGTTTTTGAAATTATGTCTTCAGACAAAGTCAGAAAGTCAGCATTAAGTAGTTTAAATGAGATTTTTAGAGAATATCAACTGTCAGCTAAAATACTATTTTAGACTGTCTGAGCTGCTGTATTTTTTATATAGGAATTATGCCTCATGTGAACTCTGTCCTCCCTCCCTCCCTCCTTTTCTTTGTGCAATATTCTTTGTCCATAATTTGTATAAAAGGTACGACCCTTACCATTAAAAGCTAAGCATTCATTGAACGACTCTCTCGTGTGCACTGGATGCTTCCGGAGCTCTGAAAGAATTCTCACTGATTGTCCAGGTCTAAGCAGACTTAACCCCTTACAGTATAAAATTATGGAAAAGAACTCTGTAGACCTCAAACTGTTAAGTATTGAACAAAGGGCTATTCGTAAACAACTAGATCTGCACGAAGAAGCTATCAAATCCAGTGCTGCTCTGACTGGACTCTGAAGTAATGGAGGACTATGAGTGCTGCACATGGATTCATACTAGAGCTGCACATTTAATCGTAAAATCGTGATCTCGATTCACCCCCCCCCCCCCACGATCTCCTGCCGAGTTTGCCGATTCTTTCATATAAACAAGTGTAGAGATTATCTACTCACTCAGCTGTCAAAAGAAAGCCAAGTTTATAACATGAAACATTGTAACTAAGCTTCCTTCTTAGATCAAAGGGATAAACTTCTCTGTGCAAATAAGTGATCTGGACAGTCTGCCAGGTTTACAACAAGTGTAAATGCAGGAAGATTAACCACTTAAAGTCTAAATATTTTTCTGACACTTCTTTAAGTTAAAATCAATATTTTTTGCTAGAAAATTACTTGGAACACCCAAAACATATTTTTTTAGCAGAGACCCCGGGGAATAAAATGGCAATTGCTGCAATATTTTATGTCACACTGTATTTGCCCATATATTTTTTAAATGCAATTTTTTGGGAAAAAATACACTTCAATGAATAAAAAAAAAAAACCAAAAAAAAAAAAAACCAAAAACAGTAAAGTTAGCCCAATTTTTTTTGTTTTAATGTGAAAGATGTTACACCGCGAGAATCGTGATCGATCTTCTAAGCAAAAAAAAAAAAAAATCGTAAATTTTCATTTTAGCCAGAATCGTGCAGCTCTAATTCATACCAGTATTGAAATACCTGATTATTATGATATAATTAATAAACACCGAAAGGAGATGTCAAACCTCCAAGCTGAAGCCAGAGATATTGCCAAAGATGGGTGGAACCCCTTTAAGGGACTAGGAAGTTTCTGTGATTTGTTTTGGTTCCATTTTCTCTTGGTTCCGACAGGCAGGAATGTTAATTTTAAATGTGCCTTTTTTTTATCCTTGTTATATATATTGTTCAAGCTTATTCAAAACGTATCTTCAATGTATCAATGTAATTATACAATGCAACGAAATGACCCCACACAGAGAACATTAAGTGATCATGGTGAAATCACTTTGTGATTTAAGAGGGGATTGAAGGATGAGAAAGAGTTAATATGACTAAAAATTTAAAAATAGCTGACAGAGGAATATCTTTATTTTAGATCTTGTTTTTCACGATGACCACAGGATAGATAAGGTCTGGTAAGAACTGTTTTTGAAATTATGTCTTCAGACAAAGTCAGCATTAAATAGTTCAAATGATGTTTTTAGATAATATCAACTAAAATACTAGTTTAGACTGTCTGAGATGCTATATGTTTATATAGGAATTATGCCTCATGTGATGAACTCTGTCCTCCCTCCTTTCTCTTTAAGTTGTGGAATATTCTTTGTCCATATCCTGTATATAATTCTGCTCACCTGTCATTAAAACTAAGCATTCATTGAACGACTCTCTTGTGTGCATTGGATGCTTCCGGAGCTCTGAAAGAATTCCACCGATTGTCCAGGTCTAAGCAGATTTAACCCCTTACAGTGGCCAACTACAACGTCCGACCTCTGATTGCCAACAAGGGTTTCTCCACCAACTACTAAGTCATGTTTTGTGAAGGGGTCAAATACTTATTTCACTCATTAAAATGCAAATCAATTGATAACTTTTTTTGAAATGTGTTTTTCTGGATATTTTTTGTTGTTATTCTGTCTCTCATTGTTCTAATAAACTGACCATTAACCACCAGCCGTCGCAGTTATACTGCGGCAGGTTGGCTCGGCCACCCGCGATCACTCCCGACAGAGACAGACTAGGGATCTGTCAATGTAAACAGACAGATCTCTGTTGTCAGGGGAAGAGGACAGATCTGCTGCTCCTAAAGATTAGGAACAGCGATCGGTCTCCTCCTCCAGGCAGTCCCACCCCCCCCCCCCAGTTAGAATACATTACCCTAAATGGAAGCTATATTTATGGCAGTGGGTGGGACTCACTGTGAGTGGGCGTGGCTCTGGAGTGTTCGGTGATCAGTGTCCTCTGTCATATATGGACTCCTACGCTGGGCAGATCTTGGAGATTAAACAGAAGGGGGAGGGGTTCCTTCCATGGACAGTCTTTCATAAAAAGATATTAAACACACACAGAGGCTACATGACAAGAAACACTTTATTATAAAGGAGAAGTTATTATAAAAAACACAGAACATACATAGATATAAAACAGACATTCAACGCCCAGAGACACCCCACCGATCGTCACATCATATTCACAAATCTGGTTATCTACATGAGCTGCCATTGGTACAGAGCACCTGGGGGGGGGGGGGGGGGGTTCTCCCCTATCTCGAAGCAGCGCACGCCCCTCCCCCACAATGCCTGAGGAATGCCATCCTATTGGTTCAGAGCACATTGTACAATGCCATCTCACTGGCTGCATTACCCCCTCACAGTCTGGTTTCTGCTGTGCAGGGATTTCTGGAGAACGATATCCAGATTTCAGTTAGAAAAGCAGTATTTTAAAGTGAACCTGTCCTTTGTTCAAAGAAACGCACTCCTTGTAATTTCCCAGCAGCACACACTCCCATATGGCTACCCCGCTGCTCCATTCAGCCTGTTGGAGGAAAGCCAGCCATGTGTAAGCTCTAACTGGATCTCCAGTCGGAACTTACACAGGGCTGGGCCACGTACCGGCGCCGTCACATGCTCCTCCATACCAGGAAGTTCTGGGTAATTCCCCAGCACCTGGTGGCTGAATGGAGTGGTGGGAGAGTGAAGAAAAGGAGTATACGGTATATACCACTGAGCATATCACCAAATAATATTCCTTTCCCTTGCAGTGACAGGTTTCCTTTAAAGTACATTAAAAGGACAAGTGTTCTAAACCACTTTAATCCATTCCCCTCCTCCACCTTACCTATTACACCCACCCCTCAGACTTGTATGAAGCCAATCAAGTGCTTAAGTGGTTTACCAGGAAAACCTCATACAAGAGTGGGTGGTCTCAGCATGGGCGGGGCCAGAGGGGAGGACTCAAAGTGGGCTATGCCAACAAGTAGGTCTCAGCGTGGGTGGAGCCAGAGGAGAGTAGGAGGTCTCAGCATGGGTGGGGCCAGAGGGGAGTAGGGGGTCTCAGCATGGGTGGGGCCAGACAGGAAAGCTCAGCATGGGTGGGGCCAAAAAGAAGTAGGAGGTCTCAGCATGTCCATTGTTTGAGAGTTTTGGACCTGAGAAGAGAAGGATCTGGCTCGGGGACAGAGAGGTTACTGCCAGGTAATGGTGGGGGGGGGGGGGGGGGGGGGGGAAGGGGTGGATTGTAGCAGTTTAGTCCTGTTGTCCTTTGATAAATATCTCGATAAAAAGGACATTTTCATACATTTCCCTGAGGGTTCTGCATTACACGGCTACATCTCATATTATTTCCCGGACCGACTTAAGCAGAGATTTTGGCCTTGGAAGAGAAGTCGGCACTAAGTTTCCGCATGACTTCGGCGTGACTCATCCCGGTCATCTCTTTCTTCGTAGTTCCGTAATTCTCCTTCACAAACTTGGCAAATGGAGTGAGCTGTGTGTTGGCCGGGGAGCCGTCCTTCCGCGTCGCAGTCTGCAGCACCAGCTTTCCTTTACACAGCGCGCAGACGAATCGCTCGGTGTCCAGAGACTTGGAGTGACGTCCGATCCTCGGGGGAGGGAGGAGAGAAGGAAAGGTAAAGACTCCTCTACAGCAAGCAGAGCCTCATACACATTACACAATCATCAGATCATTATAGAAGACCATGTGACCAAATATCTGAAGAGGAAGTGCAGCCGCTCTCCGAGAGATCAGCCCCCATGTAATCCCCCCCTGTGATTGGCCACCCATGCGATTTCCCACCCCCTGTGATCAGCCCCCAAGATATCCCCCCCCCACGTGATCAGCCTCCCCCCTCCGTGATCGCTCAGTCTTAGAGGCGTCGGGGGGGACAGATGCAGCATACACATAGTTGAGTGTAAATGTTATGTTTTCTCCAATCCTTGCACTTCTCTTTTAAAGTGGGTGTAATCCCTCCAGATGCCCAGTGAGGTGACCGGCCTCAGGTGATACGCAGAGAGGAAACAAATCCTACTGCATCAGTTGTACCTGTTTATCTGCTGTCTTCTCCTTTCTACACCCATCAGAAAGTGCACATTGTGTTACAAACCTTTCTTCCTCATTAAGCAGCACATAGCATAGGGAAGGGTGGATGGGGATACTGGGCTTACACAGTGTGAGAGCTGATTGGAGGAAAGGGACCCCCCCCCCCCCCCAACATAGGCAGAGCTGTAGTCTGAATAGACAAGCTCCTCCCTACTAATCTTCCTTCCCAACACAAAATTTTCAGCTCATGTTATCTCATGTGTCGGAGAACTTGTCAGGAGTGACGCATGCTGAGAACGGAGCACCAGAGAGAGACGACACTTAGAGCTTTGGAGAGAGATAAGTAAACACTACAGATAGATGTGCTTAGGTCAGATTTCATGAATGGGGTTTACAAGCACTTTGAGAAGTGGTCCCAGACAGGGACTGTGTGTGTGTGTGAGCCACTACACTACCCGACATTATAAGAACCACTTAACCAGCGACATACCCGGGTACATTGCTGGACTTTTGGTGGTCATAACTGCAGCTGCACTCCCAAGACCCGCTGCTGCCTCCATTGACACAGACAACGGGACATGGCCCCGCCCCCTCGTCACTGGAGTTGACTGACAGGAGTGGGAGCCATTGCTATCAATCTGCCCTCTGAGAAGGGGGGGGGGGGGCAGCAAGGAGAGCTGAGCTGCCCCAGTGCACTGCACAGGACATGTAATAACGGGTCTCTACTCACGTGTTTTTGCACCGGGAACACTCATAGGTAAACTTGTAATTGATCTCATAGGTGTGACATCGAGTGACCATCGGTAATTCGGGGTGAATCAGAGTGGCTTTCCGGGCATAAAATCTCCAGTACTGCCCATGTCCGTCTCTCACCCCATTGATGAGCCAGGTGGCGGCATGACAGATCTCATGGATCAACGTGTCTCGGAGGCGATCTGAAATAGTAAAGTGATTGAGAAGGTTTGAGTTTTCTTCTTCTTATTACAAACATGTTACACTTGCCTCCCCTGTAATGGTTCTACACAGAGCGGCCCCCGATCCTCCTCTTCTCAGATCCCCCACCGGCGCTCCTGGCTCCTCCCTCTTGTCCCCATAGCAAGCTGCTTGCCGTGGGAACACTCATGCGGGCTCTAACCCGTCTATTAATACAGTGTGCAGCTTGGCCCCGCCCCCACGTTCTCTTCTCACAGGGTGCGATTGACAGCAACAGGAGCCAATGGCTCCCCACTACTGCCTCCGAATCCTGTGAGGAGGGAGAGGAGCCCCGCTGCTCCTGTGTACAGCACCGGATGGAGAAAATCTGTCTGCCTTTAGAACCATTTAAAGGATAAAAGTTCACCTTTAAAAATAAAAAGGAAATTATAAAATGTATTTGGATAGAGTGTGGCTTGGACCTGCCCCCCCCCCCCGTGATTAACAGCAGCGAGAAAGAATGAGGAGAGAGAGCCGCGGGGGGGGGGGACTGGTTGCACACTGACGTTTTTTACCTTCATACATAGAATACATTGAGGTAGAAAAACCTTCAACCTTAGAATCAGTTTAAATCCTGGCAGTGAGGTCGTGTTGTAGCTGTGGGGTATCGGGGGAGGGGTATGGGAGGATTCCTCCATCCGATTCAACTGGAGTAATTCTGCTGAACATGAGAAGAAAAGGATCTCATAGTCTCCCGTCTTCTAGAATGTCCAATCATTGTTGGTCTCGTACCTGCAGAATCGCAGACTTTCTCGGACAGTTCTATCCGGGCATATCGCTGCAGAACCGGGACTTTCTTCTGTCCCGTCACACAGTACCCCGCCGTCTTCCTCATCTTTTTATTCCACAGGATCTCCAGGTTATCGGGGAGCTAAGAAAAGAGAAAACACAAGACAAGTCAGCTGTGAGTGAAGGACGGCTCCTCACCTGAAGCCAAGCCCATTGGATAGCAATGACTACACCTGAAGAAGGGCAACCTACTGGACGGGGTGGGATGTCTCCACACCCAAAGGCAGTCAGCCCATTGGACGGGGTGGGATGTCTCCACACCCAAAGGCAGTCAGCCCATTGGACGGTGGGATGTCTCCACACCCAAAAGGCGGTCAGCCCATTGGACGGTGGGATGTCTCCACACCCAAAAGGCGGTCAGCCCATTGGACGGTGGGATGTCTCCACACCCGCAGGCAGTCAGCCCATTGGACGGTGGGATGTCTCCACACCCAAAGGCGGTCAGCCCAGTGATGGAGTCGTCTCGCTATTTATAAAGACATCATCACTTTGGGTTGGTGTGTTTGATTTGTAACTTGTCACCAATTAAAGCGAAGAACAGGAAGTATTCTGAGAACACAGAAATTACCGGACCTCAGTCAGCGTACCTTCTCATCAAAGATGGTGTGATTGTACAGACTGTACAGTCTGGTAGCAAGTCCATGTTTTTTCTGTTTGAAATCCTTCACATATTGGGATGTTGGATGAGAAAGATCATTCAGAAAGCAGCCTTCTACTTTACATGGAAAACCCCTAAATATGGCAAGAGAGAGAAAATGAAAGTGTTACCATCTGTTATCTTCAAAATAGAATACAAAAAGGAAAAAAAAAAAAAAAGCAAAATAAAACACAACTGCTGCAGATATAAAATACAAACATCTCTCTCTGCAACAGCCTCCCCAACCCCTTCTACTATGACCAAATCCAGGTCACCCTGATCCCCCTCCCAGCTCACCCTCTCCCAGCAGTCACCCCGCTCACCCCCTCCCAGCAGTCACCCATCCCACCCCCTCCCAGCAGTCACCCAGCTCACCCCCTCCCAGCAGTCACCCAGCTCACCCCCTCCCAGCAGTCACCCCGCTCACCCCCTCCCAGCAGTCACTCCCCCCACCCCCTCCCAGCAAGTCACCCAGCTCACCCCCTCCCAGCAGTCACTCCCCCCACCCCCTCCCAGCAGTCACCCAGCTCACCCCCTCCCAGCAGTCACCCAGCCCACCCCCTCCCAGCAGTCACCCAGCTCACCCCCTCCCAGCAGTCACCCAGCCCACCCCCTCCCAGCAGTCACCCAGCCCACCCCCTCCCAGCAGTCACCCAGCCCACCCCCTCCCAGCAGTCACCCAGCCCACCCCCTCCCAGCAGTCACCCAGCCCCCCCCCTCCCCCAGCAGTCACCCAGCCCCCCCCCTCCCAGCAGTCACCCAGCCCACCCCCTCCCAGCAGTCACCCAGCCCACCCCTCCCAGCAGTCGCTCAGCCCACCCCCTCCCAGCAGTCGCTCAGCCCACCCCCTCCCAGCAGTCGCTCAGCCCACCCCCTCCCAGCAGTCGCTCAGCCCACCCCCTCCCAGCAGTCACCCCCTCCCAGCAGTCACCCCCGCTCACCCCCTCCCAGCAGTCACTCAGCTCACCCCCTCTCAGCAGTCACCCGCTCACCCCCTCCCAGCAGTCACCCCGCTCACCCCCTCCCAGCAGTCACCCCGCTCACCCCCTCCCAGCAGTCACCCCGCTCACCCCTCCCAGCAGTCACCCCGCTCACCCCTCCCAGCAGTCACCCCGCTCACCCCCTCCCAGCAGTCACCCCGCTCACCCCCTCCCAGCAGTCACCCCGCTCACCCCCTCCCAGCAGTCACCCCGCTCACCCCCTCCCAGCAGTCACCCCGCTCACCCCCTCCCAGCAGTCACCCCGCTCACCCCCTCCCAGCAGTCACCCCCGCTCACCCCCTCCCAGCAGTCACCCCGCTCACCCCCTCCCAGCAGTCACCCCGCTCACCCCCTCCCAGCAGTCACCCCGCTCACCCCCTCCCAGCAGTCACTCCCCCCACCCCCTCCCAGCAGTCACCCAGCTCACCCCCTCCCAGCAGTCACCCAGCCCACCCCCTCCCAGCAGTCACCCAGCCCACCCCCTCCCAGCAGTCACCCCGCTCACCCCCTCCCAGCAGTCACCCAGCCCACCCCCTCCCAGCAGTCACCCCCTCCCAGCAGTCACCCCGCTCACCCCTCCCAGCAGTCACTCAGCTCACCCCCTCTCAGCAGTCACCCCGCTCACCCCCTCCCAGCAGTCACCCCGCTCACCCCCTCCCAGCAGTCACCCGCTCACCCCCTCCCAGCAGTCACCCCGCTCACCCCCTCCCAGCAGTCACCCCGCTCACCCCCTCCCAGCAGTCACCCCGCTCACCCCCTCCCAGCAGTCACCCGCTCACCCCCTCCCAGCAGTCACTCCCCCACCCCCTCCCAGCAGTCACCCAGCTCACCCCCTCCCAGCAGTCACCCAGCCCACCCCCTCCCAGCAGTCACCCAGCCCACCCCCTCCCAGCAGTCACCCCGCTCACCCCTCCCAGCAGTCACCCAGCCCACCCCCTCCCAGCAGTCACCCAGCCCACCCCCTCCCAGCAGTCACCCAGCCCACCCCCTCCCAGCAGTCACCCAGCCCACCCCCTCCCAGCAGTCACCCAGCCCCACCCCCTCCCAGCAGTCACCCAGCCCACCCCCTCCCAGCAGTCACCCAGCCCACCCCCTCCCAGCAGTCGCTCAGCCCACCCCCTCCCCAGCAGTCGCTCAGCCACCCCTCCCTGCAGTCGCTCAGCCCACCCCTCCCAGCCTCAGGCCCACCCTCCAGCAGTCACCCCCTCCCAGCAGTCACCCCGCTCACCCCCTCCCAGCAGTCACTCCGCTCACCCCCTCTCAGCAGTCACCCCGCTCACCCCCTCCCAGCAGTCACCCCGCTCACCCCCTCCCAGCAGTCACCCCGCTCACCCCCTCCCAGCAGTCACCCCGCTCACCCCCTCCCAGCAGTCACCCCGCTCACCCCCTCCCAGCAGTCACCCCGCTCACCCCCTCCCAGCAGTCACCCCGCTCACCCTCTCCCAGCAGTCACCCCGCTCACCCCCCTCCCAGCAGTCACCCCGCTCACCCCCTCCCAGCAGTCACCCCGCTCACCCCCTCCCAGCAGTCACCCCGCTCACCCCCTCCCAGCAGTCACCCCGCTCACCCCCTCCCAGCAGTCACCCCGCTCACCCCCTCCCAGCAGTCACCCCTCCCAGCAGTCACCCCGCTCACCCCCTCCCAGCAGTCACCCCGCTCACCCCCTCCCAGCAGTCACCCCGCTCACCCCCTCCCAGCAGTCACCCCGCTCACCCCCTCCCAGCAGTCACCCCGCTCACCCCCTCCCAGCAGTCACCCCGCTCACCCCCCTCCCAGCAGTCACCCCGCTCACCCCCCTCCCAGCAGTCACCCCGCTCACCCCCCTCCCAGCAGTCACCCCGCTCACCCCCCTCCCAGCAGTCACTCAGCTCACCCCCTCCCAGCAGTCACTCAGCTCACCCCCTCCCAGCAGTCACTCAGCTAGTGAATGACCACCAGCAGTGACGTATCCCAGCACTGTGAGACACACAGACACCACCTACGTCTTCCCTGGATAGGACTTCTCTTCGTCATCTCGAGGTTCTGTCGCTGGTTTATCAGGAGGGAAGTAGGGACTTTTAGAGGTGTCTGAGCACGACTGAGGTCTCAGCTTTGGTTCCGTCTTCTTTTTGTTGGTTAGATCCAAGCAGGGGCCCTTCACTGCTCTGATATCCAAGAAGAGAACCAGTCAGTAAACTTAAAGAGGGATTTACAGGTTGTATACATCCTTCACAATCCTGAATCTGTTCTTGTATCAGACAATTCACTGACAATCCTGCTCTAGTTGTGGAGTTTAATTTTAGACGTCCAAATATGGGGGGAGACATTCCCACCTATCTGAACCTGCAGGACTTGCCATTCTAACAGATTGTGCTTCACTAGCTGCATTCCTGGCTGATGATCAAGTTCTTCCGTCCCCACTGTGTGAAGTGATCCCAACAGCTTACCGCGGTCCCCGGCTCATGGGAGGGCTCGGAGAGAGTCCAAGAACCACCGCGGTCCTCGGCTCACGGGAAGGCTGGGAGAGTCCAGGAACCACCGCGGTCCTCGGCTCACGGGAAGGCTGGGAGAGTCCAGGAACCACCGCGGTCCTTGGCTCACGGGAAGGCTGGGAGAGTCCAGGAACAACTGTGGTCCTCGGCTCACGGGAAGGCTGGGAGAGTCCAGGAACCACTGTGGTCCTCGGCTCACGGGAAGGCTGGGAGAGTCCAGGAACCACTGTGGTCCTCGGCACACGGGAAGGCTGGGGGAGTCCAGGAACCACTGTGGTCCTCGGCACACGGGAAGGCTGGGGGAGTCCAGGAACCACTGTGGTCCTCAGCACACGGGAAGGCTGGGGGAGTCCAGGAACCACCGTGGTCCTCAGCTCACAGGAAGGCTGGGAGAGTCCAGGAACCACCGCGGTCCTCGGCTCACGGGAAGGCTGGGAGAGTCCAAGAACCACCGCGGTCCTTGGCTCACGGGAAGGCTGGGAGAGTCCAGGAACAACTGTGGTCCTCGGCTCACGGGAAGGCTGGGAGAGTCCAGGAACCACTGTGGTCCTCGGCTCACGGGAAGGCTGGGAGAGTCCAGGAACCACTGTGGTCCTCGGCACACGGGAAGGCTGGGGGAGTCCAGGAACCACTGTGGTCCTCGGCACACGGGAAGGCTGGGGGAGTCCAGGAACTACTGTGGTCCTCGGCACACGGGAAGGCTGGGGGAGTCCAGGAACCACCGTGGTCCTCAGCTCACAGGAAGGCTGGGAGAGTCCAGGAACCACCGTGGTCCTCGGTTCACAGGAAGGCTGGGAGAGTCCAGGAACCACCGTGGTCCTCGGCTCACAGGAAGGCTGGGAGAGTCCAGGAACCACCGTGGTGATCGGGCAGCAATGACACCCTGACCATGACTGCACCCACAACGTGGTATACCTGCCCGCTGACAGGACATTGATAGATGTACAGTAGCCAGCAAGGGGTTAATATTGGTAAAGAATAAAAAGGAAGGAAAGGCAGCTGACCTGTCAGTGCAGATTTGGGGTTTTCTTTTCTTGCAGTTGAACCCGGAGTCTGGTTCTTTGTCCGGTTCTTAATGCGGTCCAAAAGAGACTCAAACTCGTCATCAGAGCTTACAGGTGTACGGAATTTGGGTTCAGCAACCTTTGAGCTCTCTGTGCTGGCCGATCTCCCCGAGGATTGGTGATTTGGAGGGCGCAGGAGGTTTTCTTTGGTGTTTTTCTGCATAGACTTCGCTCTTTGACCTTTATCCTTGGGATTTGGGTTTGTTGTGTGTCTGTTGGACCATGTGCTCTTTATAACTATAGAATCCTCATCGCTGTCACTTATAAAGACCGGAGAATCCTTCCACTGAGAGGACACCGCGGCCTTCACAGGGCTCAGAGACACCGAGGTCTTCTTCCCTATAGAGGATAGGAGGAGGACAGCGGTGAGGAATGGAAGGAGAAAACCAGCTGGGAGTTGTACCGATTCACCTACACATACCAATCCTGCTTTGGGCTCCTTTCCCACCTTTGGAGAACATGGAATCAAAGTCATCATCCTCCGAATCGACGATAAAGTCCTTCAAACTGAAACAAAACAATATAATAAATATGGTAAATGTCATTGAATCCGATTTGTGAATGGCTATACACTCTGTGAGCGGACATTTATGAGGGCCAATGGGGCCCCGGTCCCTGCACACCCATGGGGGGCCCCGGTCCCTGCACACCCATGGGGGGCCCCGTCATTCCACATCCATGGGGGGCCCCCGGTCCCTGTACACCCATGGGGGGGCCATTCCTGCAATGTCCCTGTGATGTCTGGGAGCACCTTCGTCCAGTTCTGGAAATGTCTGACCCCTGTAAATGGACATGGCATTCCCTTGACAACGTGCTTGGAACAAAACGCGTCGGGAAGGGGCCCATTTGCTGACGCCACACCACCGCCCCCATGTGCTTGGAACGGTGGCCATTTATGCCCTTTTTGACATTTTATGATGTTTTTAATACTTGTGTGGACCTTGGTGAAATAATAAATACTACACTATATACATTTCTCTGGGCTCGTTGCTGCTGAGCTTGTTTGCATCTAGTGTGGTGTTTTGGTTATCGGTTCCCATTCAGCTGGTGATTGGAGATGAGAGGATTCTAAGCTTGGATTTATCGCTACCACATTCAGTGATCTGGTGAGTGCCCCCTTGTGGTGGAGGCCCACATGTTTATACACTCGCTGTTATCCTCCGAGGTCACACTGTCTTCTATCATCTGCTGCCACATAAGTCTGCTATCAATTCCACACTCCATTCCAGGACTCCACGCCGGGATCTCATTCTAAGACTTTTATGATGGAACTTTCTGTTCTTGTACAGCGCTGCTCATTTATGGAGTATACAGTATAGAAGGGTCGCCTTGGGGGCTGGCTGATAACACTGATCGGCACGCTCACTATTTGCCTTATTGTGAATGGACAGTACATGGATTTCACTCACCTGCTGCCCGGAGGTTTTGTTGGCGCGTGTTTCGGGGTGTTCAGTTGAATTAAAACTGTGAAAAGATCAGAGAAGCGGGCGATTAGGAGAGCCGGGATCACTGACTAGGATTAAAGGAGAACTCCATCTTTTCACAGACTTTACATAGCTTGGACCAAACAATGTCCCTCACTGACCTGTGAGGTGCTGAATGTGCGGTATACACCGTACATAGCCGGGGCTCCGTACACACACACCGTATATAGCCGGGGCTCCGTGCACACACACACCGTACATAGCCGGGGCTCCGTACACACACACCGTACATAGCCGGGGCTCCGTACACACACACCGTACATAGCCGGGGCTCCGTACACACACACCGTACATAGCCGGGGCTCCGTGCACACACACACCGTACATAGCCGGGGCTCCGTACACACACACCGTACATAGCCGGGGCTCCGTACACACACACCGTACATAGCCGGGGCTCCGTACACACACACCGTATATAGCCGGGGCTCCGTACACACACACCGTATATAGCCGGGGCTCCGTACACACACACCGTATATAGCCGGGGCTCCGTACACACACACCGTATATAGCCGGGGCTCCGTACACACACACCGTATATAGCCGGGGCTCCGTACACACACACACCGTATATAGCCGGGGCTCCGTACACACACACCGTATATAGCCTGGGCTCCGTACACACACACCGTATATAGCCGGGGCTCCGTACACACACACACACACCGTATATAGCCGGGGCTCCGCACACACACACCGTATATAGCCGGGGCTCCGTACACACACACACACACACACCGTATATAGCCGGGGCTCCGTACACACACACCGTATATAGCCGGGGCTCCGTACACACACACCGTATATAGCCGGGGCTCCGTACACACACACCGTATATAGCCGGGGCTCCGTACACACACACCGTATATAGCCGGGGCTCCGTACACACACACCGTATATAGCCGGGGCTCCGTACACACACACCGTATATAGCCGGGGCTCCGTACACACACACCGTATATAGCCAGGGCTCCGTACACACACACCGTATATAGCCGGGGCTCCGTACACACACACACCGTATATAGCCTGGGCTCCGTACACACACACCGTATATAGCCGGGGCTCCGTACACACACACCGTATATAGCCGGGGCTCCGTACACACACACCGTATATAGGCGGGGCTCCGTACACACACACCGTATATAGCCGGGGCTCCGTACACACACACCGTATATAGCCGGGGCTCCGTACACATACACACACCGTATATAGCCGGGGCTCCGTACACACACACACACCGTATATAGCCGGGGCTCCGTACACACACACACACACCATATATAGCCGGGGCTCCGTACACACACACCGTATATAGCCGGGGCTCCGTACACACACACCGTATATAGCCGGGGCTCCGTACACACACACCGTATATAGCCGGGGCTCCGTACACACACCGTATATAGCCGGGGCTCCGTACACATACACACACCGTATATAGCCGGGGCTCCGTACGTACACACACACACACACACCGTATATAGCCGGGGCTCCGTACACACACACCGTATATAGCCGGGGCTCCGTACACACACACCGTATATAGCCGGGGCTCCGTACACACACACCGTATATAGCCGGGGCTCCGTACACACACACCGTATATAGCCGGGGCTGCGTACACACACACACCGTATATAGCCGGGGCTCCGCACACACACCGTATATAGCCGGGGCTCCGCACACACACCGTATATAGCCGGGGCTGCGTACACACACCGTATATAGCTGGGGCTCCGTACACACCGTATATAGCCGGGGCTCCGTACACACACACCGTATATAGCCGGGGCTCCGTACACACACACACACACACACACACACACACACCGTATATAGCCGGGGCTCCGTACACACACACACCGTATATAGCCGGGGCTCCGTACACACACACCGTATATAGCCGGGGCTCCGTACACACACACCGTATATAGCCGGGGCTCCGTACACACACACCGTATATAGCCGGGGCTCCGTACACACACCGTATATAGCCGGGGCTCCGTACACACACACACCGTATATAGCCGGGGCTCCGTACACACACCGTATATAGCCGGGGCTCCGTACACACACCGTATATAGCCGGGGCTCCGTACACACACACACCGTATATAGCCGGGGCTCCGTGTACACACACCGTATATAGCCGGGGCTCCGTACACACACACACACACACACACACACACACACACACACCGTATATAGCCGGGGCTCCGTACACACACACCGTATATAGCCGGGGCGCCGTACACACACACCGTATATAGCCGGGGCTCCGTACACACACCGTATATAGCCGGGGCTCCACACACACACCGTATATAGCCGGGGCTCCGCACACACACACACACACCGTATATAGCCGGGGCTCCGTACACACACACACCGTATATAGCCGGGGCTCCGTACACACACACACCGTATATAGCCGGGGCTCCGTACACACACACACCGTATATAGCCGGGGCTCCGTACACACACACACCGTATATAGCCGGGGCTCCGTACACACACACACACACCGTATATAGCCGGGGCTCCGTACACACACACACACCGTATATAGCCGGGGCTCCGTACACACACACACCGTATATAGCCGGGGCTCCGTACACACACACACACCGTATATAGCCGGGGCTCCGTACACACACACACCGTATATAGCCGGGGCTCCGTACACACACACCGTATATAGCCGGGGCTCCGTACACACACACCGTATATAGCCGGGGCTCCGTACACACACACCGTATATAGCCGGGGCTCCGTACACACACCGTATATAGCCGGGGCTCCGTACACACACCGTATATAGCCGGGGCTCCGTACACACACACCGTATATAGCCGGGGCTCCGTACACACACACCGTATATAGCCGGGGCTCCGTACACACACACACACACACACACCGTATATAGCCGGGGCTCCGTACACACACACACACCGTATATAGCCGGGGCTCCATACACACACACGTATATAGCCGGGGCTCCGTACACACACCGTATATAGCCGGGGCTCTGCACACACACCGTATATAGCCGGGGCTCCGTACACACACACCGTATATAGCCGGGGCTCCGTACACACACACCGTATATAGCCGGGGCTCCGTACACACACACCGTATATAGCCGGGGCTCCGTACACACACACCGTATATAGCTGGGGCTCCGCACACACACACCGTATATAGCCGGGGCTCCGCACACACACACCGTATATAGCCGGGGCTCCGCACACACACACACCGTATATAGCCGGGGCTCCGCACACACACACCGTATATAGCCGGGGCTCCGCACACACACACACCGTATATAGCCGGGGCTCCGTACACACACACACCGTATATAGCCGGGGCTCCGTACACACACACACCGTATATAGCCGGGGCTCCGTACACACACACCGTATATAGCCGGGGCTCCGTACACACACACCGTATATAGCCGGGGCTCCGTACACACACCGTATATAGCCGGGGCTCTGCACACACACCGTATATAGCCGGGGCTCCGTACACACACACACCGTATATAGCCGGGGCTCCGTACACACACACCGTATATAGCCGGGGCTCCGTACACACACACACCGTATATAGCCGGGGCTCCATACACACACACCGTATATAGCCGGGGCTCCGTACACACACACCGTATATAGCCGGGGCTCCGTACACACACCGTATATAGCCGGGGCTCTGCACACACACCGTATATAGCCGGGGCTCCGTACACACACACACCGTATATAGCCGGGGCTCCGTACACACACACCGTATATAGCCGGGGCTCCGCACACACACACCGTATATAGCCGGGGCTCCGCACACACACACCGTATATAGCCGGGGCTCCGCACACACACACACACCGTATATAGCCGGGGCTCCGCACACACACACACCGTATATAGCCGGGGCTCCGCACACACACACACCGTATATAGCCGGGGCTCCGTACACACACACACCGTATATAGCCGGGGCTCCGTACACACACACCGTATATAGCCGGGGCTCCGTACACACACACCGTATATAGCCGGGGCTCCGTACACACACCGTATATAGCCGGGGCTCCGTACACACACCGTATATAGCCGGGGCTCCGTACACACACACCGTATATAGCCGGGGCTCCGTACACACACACCGTATATAGCCGGGGCTCCGTACACACACACCGTATATAGCCGGGGCTCCGTACACACACACACACACCGTATATAGCCGGGGCTCCGTACACACACCGTATATAGCCGGGGCTCTGCACACACACCGTATATAGCCGGGGCTCCGTACACACACACCGTATATAGCCGGGGCTCCGTACACACACCGTATATAGCCGGGGCTCCGTACACACACACCGTATATAGCCGGGGCTCCGTACACACACACACCGTATATATCGCCGGGGCTCTGCACACACACCGTATATATCGCCGGGGCTCCGCACACACACCGTATATAGCCGGGGCTCCGCACACACACACCGTATATAGCCGGGGCTCCGCGCACACACACCGTATATAGCCGGGGCTCCGCGCACACACACCGTATATAGCCGGGGCTCCGCGCACACACACCGTATATAGCCGGGGCTCCGTACACACACACACCGTATATAGCCGGGGCTCCGTACACACACACCGTATATAGCCGGGGCTCCGTACACACACACACACCGTATATAGCCGGGGCTCCGTACACACACACACACACCGTATATAGCCGGGGCTCCGTACACACACACACACCGTATATAGCCGGGGCTCCGTACACACACACCGTATATAGCCGGGGCTCCGTACACACACCGTATATAGCCGGGGCTCCGTACACACACCGTATATAGCCGGGGCTCCGTACACACACACACACACCGTATATAGCCGGGGCTCCGTACACACACACACACCGTATATAGCCGGGGCTCCGTACACACACACACCGTATATAGCCGGGGCTCCGTACACACACACACCGTATATAGCCGGGGCTCCGTACACACACACACCGTATATAGCCGGGGCTCCGTACACACACACACACACACACACACACCGTATATAGCCGGGGCTCCGTACACACACACACCGTATATAGCCGGGGCTCCGTACACACACCGTATATAGCCGGGGCTCCGTACACACACACACCGTATATAGCCGGGGCTCCGTGCACACACACCGTATATAGCCGGGGCTCCGTACACACACACACACCGTATATAGCCGGGGCTCCGTACACACACACACACCGTATATAGCCGGGGCTCCGTACACACACACACACCGTATATAGCCGGGGCTCCGTACACACACACACCGTATATAGCCGGGGCTCCGTACACACACACACCGTATATAGCCGGGGCTCCGTACACACACACCGTATATAGCCGGGGCTCCGTACACACACACACACACCGTATATAGCCGGGGCTCCGTACACACACACACACACACCGTATATAGCCGGGGCTCCGTACACACACACCGTATATAGCCGGGGCTCCGTACACACACACACACCGTATATAGCCGGGGCTCCGTACACACACACCGTATATAGCCGGGGCTCCGTACACACACACACACCGTATATAGCCGGGGCTCTGCACACACACCGTATATAGCCGGGGCTCCGTACACACACACACACCGTATATAGCCGGGGCTCTGCACACACACACCGTATATAGCCGGGGCTCCGTGCACACACACCGTATATAGCCGGGGCTCCGTGCACACACACCGTATATAGCCGGGGCTCCGTGCACACACACCGTATATAGCCGGGGCTCCGTGCACACACACCGTATATAGCCGGGGCTCCGTGCACACACACCGTATATAGCCGGGGCTCCGTGCACACACACCGTATATAGCCGGGGCTCCGTGCACACACACCGTATATAGCCGGGGCTCCGTACACACACACCGTATATAGCCGGGGCTCCGTACACACACCGTATATAGCCGGGGCTCCGTACACACACCGTATATAGCCGGGGCTCCGTACACACACACACACACACACACACACCGTATATAGCCGGGGCTCCGTACACACACACACACCGTATATAGCCGGGGCTCCGTACACACACACACCGTATATAGCCGGGGCTCCGTACACACACACACCGTATATAGCCGGGGCTCCGTACACACACACCGTATATAGCCGGGGCTCCGTACACACACACCGTATATAGCCGGGGCTCCGTACACACACCGTATATAGCCGGGGCTCTGCACACACACCGTATATAGCCGGGGCTCCGTACACACACACACCGTATATAGCCGGGGCTCCGTACACACACACCGTATATAGCCGGGGCTCCGTACACACACACACCGTATATAGCCGGGGCTCCGTACACACACACCGTATATAGCCGGGGCTCCGTACACACACACCGTATATAGCCGGGGCTCCGTACACACACCGTATATAGCCGGGGCTCTGCACACACACCGTATATAGCCGGGGCTCCGTACACACACACACCGTATATAGCCGGGGCTCCGTACACACACACACCGTATATAGCCGGGGCTCTGCACACACACCGTATATAGCCGGGGCTCCGTACACACACACCGTATATAGCCGGGGCTCCGTACACACACACCGTATATAGCCGGGGCTCCGCACACACACACCGTATATAGCCGGGGCTCCGCACACACACACACACACCGTATATAGCCGGGGCTCCGCACACACACACACCGTATATAGCCGGGGCTCCGCACACACACACCGTATATAGCCGGGGCTCCGCACACACACACACCGTATATAGCCGGGGCTCCGTACACACACACACCGTATATAGCCGGGGCTCCGTACACACACACCGTATATAGCCGGGGCTCCGTACACACACACCGTATATAGCCGGGGCTCCGTACACACACCGTATATAGCCGGGGCTCCGTACACACACACCGTATATAGCCGGGGCTCCGTACACACACACCGTATATAGCCGGGGCTCCGTACACACACACCGTATATAGCCGGGGCTCCGTACACACACACCGTATATAGCCGGGGCTCCGTACACACACACACACACCGTATATAGCCGGGGCTCCGTACACACACCGTATATAGCCGGGGCTCTGCACACACACCGTATATAGCCGGGGCTCCGTACACACACACCGTATATAGCCGGGGCTCCGTACACACACACCGTATATAGCCGGGGCTCCGTACACACACCGTATATAGCCGGGGCTCCGTACACACACACCGTATATAGCCGGGGCTCCGTACACACACACACCGTATATATCGCCGGGGCTCTGCACACACACCGTATATATCGCCGGGGCTCCGCACACACACACCGTATATAGCCGGGGCCCGCGCACACACACCGTATATAGCCGGGGCTCCGCGCACACACACCGTATATAGCCGGGGCTCCGCGCACACACACCGTATATAGCCGGGGCTCCGTACACACACACACCGTATATAGCCGGGGCTCCGTACACACACACCGTATATAGCCGGGGCTCCGTACACACACACACACCGTATATAGCCGGGGCTCCGTACACACACACACACACACACCGTATATAGCCGGGGCTCCGTACACACACACACACCGTATATAGCCGGGGCTCCGTACACACACACCGTATATAGCCGGGGCTCCGTACACACACCGTATATAGCCGGGGCTCCGTACACACACCGTATATAGCCGGGGCTCCGTACACACACCGTATATAGCCGGGGCTCCGTACACACACACACACCGTATATAGCCGGGGCTCCGTACACACACACACCGTATATAGCCGGGGCTCCGTACACACACACACACCGTATATAGCCGGGGCTCCGTACACACACACACCGTATATAGCCGGGGCTCCGTACACACACACACACACACACCGTATATAGCCGGGGCTCCGTACACACACACACCGTATATAGCCGGGGCTCCGTACACACACACCGTATATAGCCGGGGCTCCGTACACACACACACCGTATATAGCCGGGGCTCCGTGCACACACACCGTATATAGCCGGGGCTCCGTACACACACACACACCGTATATAGCCGGGGCTCCGTACACACACACACACCGTATATAGCCGGGGCTCCGTACACACACACACACCGTATATAGCCGGGGCTCCGTACACACACACACCGTATATAGCCGGGGCTCCGTACACACACACACCGTATATAGCCGGGGCTCCGTACACACACACACCGTATATAGCCGGGGCTCCGTACACACACACACACACCGTATATAGCCGGGGCTCCGTACACACACACACACACACCGTATATAGCCGGGGCTCCGTACACACACCCCGTATATAGCCGGGGCTCCGTACACACACACACACCGTATATAGCCGGGGCTCCGTACACACACACCGTATATAGCCGGGGCTCCGTACACACACCGTATATAGCCGGGGCTCCGTACACACACCGTATATAGCCGGGGCTCCGTACACACACACACACACACACACACACCGTATATAGCCGGGGCTCCGTACACACACACACACCGTATATAGCCGGGGCTCCGTACACACACACACCGTATATAGCCGGGGCTCCGTACACACACACACCCGTATATAGCCGGGGCTCCGTACACACACACCGTATATAGCCGGGGCTCTGCACACACACCGTATATAGCCGGGGCTCCGTACACACACACCGTATATAGCCGGGGCTCCGTACACACACACCGTATATAGCCGGGGCTCCGTACACACACACACACCGTATATAGCCGGGGCTCCGTACACACACACACACCACCACACGTATATAGCCGGGGCTCTGCACACACACCGTATATAGCCGGGGCTCTGCACACACACCGTATATAGCCGGGGCTCTGCACACACACCGTATATAGCCGGGGCTCTGCACACACACCGTATATAGCCGGGGCTCTGCACACACACCGTATATAGCCGGGGCTCCGTACACACACACCGTATATAGCCGGGGCTCCGTACACACACACCGTATATAGCCGGGGCTCCGTACACACACACCGTATATAGCCGGGGCTCCGTACGCACACACCGTATATAGCCGGGGCTCCGTACGCACACACCGTATATAGCCGGGGCTCCGTACACACACACCGTATATAGCCGGGGCTCCGTACGCACACACCGTATATAGCCGGGGCTCCGTACACACACACCGTATATAGCCGGGGCTCCGTACACACACACCGTATATAGCCGGGGCTCCGTACACACACACCGTATATAGCCGGGGCTCCGTACAACACACACCGTATATAGCCGGGGCTCCGTACACACACACCGTATATAGCCGGGGCTCCGTACACACACACCGTATATAGCCGGGGCTCCGTACACACACACACCGTATATAGCCGGGGGCTCCGTACACACAACACACCGTATATAGCCGGGGCTCCGTACACACACACACCGTATATAGCCGGGGCTCCGTACACACACACACCGTATATAGCCGGGGCTCCGTACACACACACACCGTATATAGCCGGGGCTCCGTACACACACACACCGTATATAGCCGGGGCTCCGTACACACACACACCGTATATAGCCGGGGCTCCGTACACACACACAACCGTATATAGCCGGGGCTCCGTACACACACACACCGTATATAGCCGGGCTCCGTACACACACACCGTATATAGCCGGGGCTCCGTACACACACACACACGTATATAGCCGGGGCTCCGTACACACACACACCGTATATAGCCGGGCTCCGTACACACACACCGTATATAGCCGGGGCTCCGTACACACACACCGTATATAGCCGGGGCTCCGTACACACACACACCGTATATAGCCGGGGCTCCGTACACACACACCCGTATATAGCCGGGGCTCCGTACACACACACACACCGTATATAGCCGGGGCTCCGTACACACACACACCGTATATAGCCGGGGCTCCGTACACACACACACCGTATATAGCCGGGGCTCCGTACACACACACACCGTATATAGCCGGGGCTCCGTACACACACACACACACCGTATATAGCGGGGCTCCGTACACACACACACACACACCGTATATAGCCGGGGCTCCGTACACACACACACACGTATATAGCCGGGGCTCTGCACACACACACCGTATATAGCCGGGGCTCCGTACACACACACCGTATATAGCCGGGGCTCCGTACACACACACACCGTATATAGCCGGGGCTCCGTACACACACACACCGTATATAGCCGGGGCTCCGTACACACACACACCGTATATAGCCGGGGCTCCGTACACACACACACCGTATATAGCCGGGGCTCCGTACACACACACACACACCGTATATAGCCGGGGCTCCGTACACCACACACACACGTATATAGCGGGGCTCCGGGGCTCCGTACACACACACACCGTATATAGCCGGGGCTCTGCGCACACACACCGTATATAGCGGGGCTCCGCGCACACACACCCGCCGCTCTGCGCACACACACCGTATATAGCCGGGGCTCCGCGCACACACACCGTATATAGCCGGGGCTCCGCGCACACACACCGTATATAGCCGGGGCTCCGCGCACACACACCGTATATAGCCGGGGCTCCGTGCACACACACCGTATATAGCCGGGGCTCCGTGCACACACACCGTATATAGCCGGGGCTCCGTGCACACACACCGTATATAGCCGGGGCTCCGTGCACACACACCGTATATAGCCGGGGCTCCGTGCACACACACCGTATATAGCCGGGGCTCCGTGCACACACACCGTATATAGCCGAGGCTCCGTGCACACACACCGTATATAGCCGGGGCTCTGCACACACACCGTATATAGCCGGGGCTCCGTACACACACACCGTATATAGCCGGGGCTCCGTACACACACACCGTATATAGCCGGGGCTCCGTACACACACACCGTATATAGCCGGGGCTCCGTACGCACACACCGTATATAGCCGGGGCTCCGTACGCACACACCGTATATAGCCGGGGCTCCGTACACACACACCGTATATAGCCGGGGCTCCGTACACACACACCGTATATAGCCGGGGCTCCGTACACACACACCGTATATAGCCGGGGCTCCGTACACACACACACACCGTATATAGCCGGGGCTCCGTACACACACACACACACGTATATAGCCGGGGCTCCGTACACACACACACCGTAATATAGCCGGGGCTCCGTACACACACACCGTATATAGCCGGGGCTCCGTACACACACACACACACACCGTATATAGCCGGGGCTCCGTACACACACACACCGTATATAGCCGGGGCTCCGTACACACACACCGTATATAGCCGGGGCTCCGTACACACACACACACCGTATATAGCCGGGGCTCCGTACACACACACACCGTATATAGCCGGGGCTCCGTACACACACACACCGTATATAGCCGGGGCTCCGTACACACACACACACCGTATATAGCCGGGGCTCCGTACACACACACACACCGTATATAGCCGGGGCTCCGTACACACACACCGTATATAGCCGGGGCTCCGTACACACACACACCGTATATAGCCGGGGCTCCGTACACACACACCGTATATAGCCGGGGCTCCGTACACACACACCGTATATAGCCGGGGCTCCGTACACACACCGTATATAGCCGGGGCTCCGTACACACACACCGTATATAGCCGGGGCTCCGTACACACACACACACCGTATATAGCCGGGGCTCCGTACACACACACACACACACACACACACACACACACACACACACACACACACACACACACACACACACACACACACACACACACACACCGTATATAGCCGGGGCTCCGTACACGCACACACACCGTATATAGCCGGGGCTCTGCACACACACCGTATATAGCCGGGGCTCTGCACACACACACGTATATAGCCGGGGCTCCGTGCACACACACCGTATATAGCCGGGGCTCCGTGCACACACACCGTATATAGCCGGGGCTCCGTGCACACACACCGTATATAGCCGGGCTCCGTGCACACACACCGTATATAGCCGGGGCTCCGTGCACACACACCGTATATAGCCGGGGCTCCGTGCACACACACCGTATATAGCCGGGGCTCCGTGCACACACACCGTATATAGCCGGGGCTCCGTGCACACAACACCGTATATAGCCGGGGCTCCGTGCACACACACCGTATATAGCCGAGGCTCCGTGCACACACACCGTATATAGCCGGGGCTCCGTGCACACACACCGTATATAGCCGGGGCTCCGTACACACACCGTATATAGCCGGGGCTCCGTACACACACACACACACACACACACCGTATATAGCCGGGGCTCCGTACACACACACACACCGTATATAGCCAGGGCTCCGTACACACACACCGTATATAGCCGGGGCTCCGTACACACACACCGTATATAGCCGGGGCTCCGTACACACACACCGTATATAGCCGGGGCTCCGTACACACACACACCGTATATAGCCGGGGCTCCGTACACAAACACACAACCGTATATAGCCGGGGCTCCGTACACACACACACCGTATATAGCCGGGGCTCCGTACACACACACACACGTATATAGCCGGGGCTCTGCACACACACCGTATATAGCCGGGGCTCCGTGCACACACACCGTATATAGCCGGGGCTCCGTGCACACACACACCGTATATAGCCGGGGCTCCGTACACACACACCGTATATAGCCGGGGCTCCGTACACACACACACCGTATATAGCCGGGGCTCCGTACACACACACACCGTATATAGCCGGGGCTCCGTACACACACACACACCGTATATAGCCGGGGCTCCGTACACACACACACCGTACATAGCCGGGGCTCCGTACACACACACACCGTACATAGCCGGGGCTCCGTACACACACACACCGTATATAGCCGGGGCTCCGTACACACACACACCGTATATAGCCGGGGCTCCGTACACACACACACGTACATAGCCGGGGCTCCGTACACACACACCGTACATAGCCGGGGCTCCGTGCACACACACACCGGCTCTGCACACACACCGTATATAGCCGGGGCTCTGCACACACACCGTATATAGCCGGGGCTCTGCACACACACCGTATATAGCCGGGGCTCCGTACACACACACTGTATATAGCCGGGGCTCTGCACACACACCGTATATAGCCGGGGCTCTGCACACACACCGTATATAGCCGGGGCTCCGTACACACACACCGTATATAGCCGGGGCTCCGTACACACACACCGTATATAGCCGGGGCTCCGTACGCACACACCGTATATAGCCGGGGCTCCGTACGCACACACCGTATATAGCCGGGGCTCCGTACGCACACACCGTATATAGCCGGGGCTCCGTACGCACACACCGTATATAGCCGGGGCTCCGTACACACACACCGTATATAGCCGGGGCTCCGTACACACACCGTATATAGCCGGGGCTCCGTACACACACACACCGTATATAGCCGGGGCTCCGTACACACACACACCGTATATAGCCGGGGCTCCGTACACACACACCGTATATAGCCGGGGCTCCGTACACACACACCGTATATAGCCGGGGCTCCGTACACACACCGTATATAGCCGGGGCTCCGTACACACACACACACACACCGTATATAGCCGGGGCTCCGTACACACACACACCGTATATAGCCGGGGCTCCGTACACACACACACCGTATATAGCCGGGGCTCCGTACACACACACACCGTATATAGCCGGGGCTCCGTACACACACACCGTATATAGCCGGGGCTCCGTACACACACACCGTATATAGCCGGGGCTCCGTACACACACACACACCGTATATAGCCGGGGCTCCGTACACACACACACCGTATATAGCCGGGGCTCCGTACACACACCGTATATAGCCGGGGCTCTGCACACACACACACCGTATATAGCCGGGGCTCCGTACACACACACCGTATATAGCCGGGGCTCCGTACACACACCGTATATAGCCGGGGCTCCGTACACACACACACACACACACACACCGTATATAGCCGGGGCTCCGTACACACACACACACCGTATATAGCCAGGGCTCCGTACACACACACCGTATATAGCCGGGGCTCCGTACACACACACCGTATATAGCCGGGGCTCCGTACACACACACCGTATATAGCCGGGGCTCCGTACACACACACACCGTATATAGCCGGGGCTCCGTACACAAACACACACCGTATATAGCCGGGGCTCCGTACACACACACACCGTATATAGCCGGGGCTCCGTACACACACACACACCGTATATAGCCGGGGCTCTGCACACACACCGTATATAGCCGGGGCTCCGTGCACACACACCGTATATAGCCGGGGCTCCGTGCACACACACCGTATATAGCCGGGGCTCCGTACACACACACCGTATATAGCCGGGGCTCCGTACACACACACACCGTATATAGCCGGGGCTCCGTACACACACA
>JBBDGP010005808.1:55000-92450 GCA_037952835.1 Lithobates septentrionalis | reverse complement strand
ATCTAACTCAAATCAAATGACACTGTCTGTCTCTCTCTCTATCAGCACACCGGAACACACTACACAGGGCCGCCGTGCAGGCGGCCTTATATAGTGTGGGGCGTGTACTAAATCCCCTGAGCCATAATTGGCCAAAGCCACCCTGGCTTTGGCCAATTACAGCTCTCTCTACTGACGGCGCTGTGATTGGCCAAGCATGCGGGTCATAGTGCATGCTTGGCCAATCATCAGCCAGCAATGCACTGCGATGCCGCAGTGAATTATGGGCCGTGACGCGCCACACGAATTTGGCGCGAACGGCCCATAACGTTCGCAATTCGACGGACGGTCGAACAGCCGATGTTCGAGTCGAACATGGGTTCTACTCGAACACGAAGCTCATCCCTACTCCCCACCTCCCCCCATACTCCCCACCTCCCCCCATATGCTCCACCTCCCCCTCATGCTCTCTGCCACCCCCTCATGCTCTCCACCTCCCCCCACGCTCTCCACCTCCCCTCACGCTCTCCACCTCCCCAATGCTCTCTGCCACCCCCCTGTGCTCTCTGACACCCCCCATACTCTCCACCCCCCCCCCATACTCTCCACCTCCCCCCATACTCTCCACCTCCCCCCCATACTCTCCACCTCCCCCCCATACTCTCCACCTCCCCCCATGCTCTCCACCTCCCCCCATGCTCTCCACCTCCCCCCATGCTCTCTGCCACCCCCCATACTCTCCGCCTCCCCCCATACGCTCCACCTCCCCCCATGCTCTCTGCCACCCCTCATACTCTCCACCTCCCCCCATGCTCTCCACCTCCCTCCATGCTCTCGGCCACCCCCCATCCTCTCTGCCACCCCCTCATGCTCTCCACCTCCCCAAAGCTCTCTGCCACCCCCCTGTGCTCTCTGACACCCCCCATACTCTCCACCTCCCCCCCATACTCTCCACCTCCCCCCATGCTCTCTGCCATGCCCTCATACTCTCCACCTCCCCCAATGCTCTCTGCCACCCCCCATGCTCTCTGCCACCCCCCCATGCTCTCCACCTCCCCCCATGCTCTCTGCCACTCCCCCTGTGCTCTTCACATCACCCCATGCTCTCCGCCAGCCCTCCTGTGCTGTCCACATCCCCCATGCTCTCCGCCGCCCTCCCTGTGCTCTCCACCTCCCCACATGCTCTCCACTGCCCGCCTGTGCTCTCCACCTCCCCCCATGCTCTCCGCTGCCCCCCTGTGCTCTCCTCTTCTTCCCTGTGTTCTCTGCCTCTCCCCTGTGCTCTCGCCCCACCCCATGTTCTCAAGGTTCTTCCCTGTGCTCTCCAATCCCCATGCTCTTTCCTGGTCGCACCTCCCCCCCCCCACACCTCTGCTTGGTTCCCCCCTCCCCTCTCTCAGGGGATCTGTCAGGGTGGAGAGTGGGGAAGGGGCCGGTTAACATGTCATGGGCTGCTCAATCCAAAATGCCCGGGCCTATTTTTTGTCCCAGTCCGGGCCTGATGCAAAGGTGAGGAAGTCAACGCTGGAGAGACTTCTGTCCTTTGTCCAGGTGACCATCCCGGAAGCAACAATGGAGACATTGCTCAAGAAAATTGGGGTCTTGAGGAACATGTATAAGAGGGAGCATAAGAAGATCCAGGAATCAATGAGATCAGGAGCATCAGCAGATGATGTTTATGTACCCAGGCTGTGGTACTACAATCAACTTCGTTTTCTTGATGACCAGACTGAAGCCAGGGCATCACTTTCAACCCTTCCCTCCACCCTTCCCTCCACCCTTCCCTCCACCCCAGCAGAGGCTGATGAGGAGCAAGCTGGGTCTTCCATCCTGGATGAACCTGATATGACCATCTGGAGTCAGGTAAATTATTTTAACAAATATTTACTGTACTAATATTAATGATGTTAACTGGATGTTATAATTGTCTAAAATAATTTTGCCCTCAAAATTGTGTATACTTATCAATTGACAGTAGTGGCTAAATATGTTTGGCACCTGCTTGAAAAAATTAGGGTGTCTGATTAGACTCTTTTATTAAAGAGATGTATTCACATTGAATTTGCTAGTCATGAGAAGCAAATTGTGTGTCATTGATGAACCCAAAAAAATATACTAAAACGATGTCCTTTTTTTATACACAGGATGAGTCCATCCAGGAGGAATGTGTGGAAAGTGGCAGGCAGGAGGAGACCGGGCCCATGGACAGCCTGGAGGAGGCCGGATTCTCCATCATCCTGGAGGAGGCTGGGCCCAGTGTCAGGCAGGAGGTGGCTGGTCCCAGTCAGGTGGCTGGGCCAAGTGAGGTGGCTGGTCCCAGTGAGGTGGCTGGGCCCAGTAGGAGCCTGACCGAATCCCAAGTGCCTCCCCTCCGCCTTCCCAAAAAAAGGGCCAGGAAGGGGACGGTCACACAGGAGGCATCCCTGCGCCTCATGCAAGAGGCCACCCGTTTTTTGAGGAGCCCCCCCGAAGCGGAAGAGTCCTATGGCTGCTACTTAGCCAGCAGGCTTCTTCAAATGGATTGGGAGCAGCGCCTCATTTGTGAGCGACTATTTGGGGAAACAATCCAGAAGGGGCTGCAGGGCACGCTAACACGAAACACCCAACTACATGAGGCAGCCCCCCCTCCTCCTCCTCCTCCTCCTCCTGCCACAACTGAAACACCAGAGCCACAGCCTCCAAAGAAGGCTACAGGGAAGGCTGCAGGGCAGCGTGGAGGAAAGGCTGCAGGGAAGAGAAGAAAGTGATGACCTGGGTTCAGTCTGGTCTGACAGAAGACGCAGGCTGTTGTAGTACCACAGTCTGGGGACATCTATATCATCTGCTGGTGCTGTTGATCTCTGGGATTCCTGGACCAGATTGTGCTCCCTCTTATATGGACTCCTAAGAGATCCCAATTTTCTGGTCCACAGACTTTTTCCAGCGTTGACTTCCTCTTTATTTTATTTAGATCATGAATAAATGGATCTTTTTTGAGTTTATGAAAAGACTTTATGTGTTTTATTTTAAATCATTGATTTTAGACACAATGTTAAATTAACAAGGGACAACAATCTCATTGAGTTTGCAAAAACACACCAAAAATACATTAATAATGTTAATAAATGTTTGAGCGGTAAGTCTTTAAAAAAAAATAGATACATAACCAAAAACGGTTCTTTGGGTTAACTTTATATACAAAAAATAAAAAATCACTATAAAAACAAAAATAATAAAGGGTTCTTTGTGGTAACTTTACAAACATCAAAAAAATAAATACAAAAAAAAAAAGAAAAATGGGTTCTTTGTGGTAACTTTAGAAATACCAAAAAAAAAAAAATATATAAAATGGGTTCCCTGTGGTAACTTTACAAACACAAAAAAAATAAATAAATATATAGATAAACAGAAAAAACGTTCCACAACAATCATAAAATAAATATCTGGATAAAAATTACAAGAAAAGATGACTCCACCAAAAAAAAAAAAAGTGTAAAAAGTATTATTGGTATGGAAATATTGTTTTTAAAAAGCATAGCATATCATTCATGAGATCAAAGAGAAAAAGAATCCTGAAATCAGTTTGGGAGAACTCTGTTTGAATATGAACAGCAAAACATCTTCGTTCTTTATATAGCATTCGTAAAGAAGACATTAAATGCGCTGCATTCAACGATCACAGATTTTGCAGCGTGATGAATGTGCTACCTACAATACGAACACTAGTTTTACTAGACCGAGTGCTTCCGTTTAGTTTTTGCTTATGAGCATGCGTCGTTTTTTTGTCCGTCGGACTAGCATACAGACGAGCGGATTTCGGGGTCCGTCGTAGTTACGACGTAAAGATTTGAAGCATGTTTCAAATATAAAGTCCGTTGGATTTGAGGCTGAAAAAGTCAGTTGAAAGTCCGGAGAAGCCCACACACGATCGGATTACCAGCCAGCTTTAGTCCGTCAGCGTCCGTTGGACTTTTGTAGCTGAAAAGTCCCACCGTGTGTACGCCCCATAAGAGTTTCTTCTTACAACAAAAGCATTATGAAGAGGGAGAGAATACAGGCCACATGTTAGCAATGTTGCTACGTAACCAACAAGGCTTGGCACATATTGATAAATTATATGATCAACAGGGCCAAATTCAGACCTCTACACAAGAAATTATACAGGAGTTTTGTTTGTTTTACAGTGAGTTATACACATCTAAAGTACACCCCTCGGGAAAGCAAGCCCCCAATGGGAAATCCCCTGGTGCAAATGGCCTCCCTGCGGAGGTGTATGGGCGGTATATCACACAACTGATACCCACTTTACTTAAAGTGTATAATGAGGCTCTAGAGACAGGAAAACTGCCAGCATCCATGAATGAGGCTATTGTCATTGTTCTATTGAAAGCGGGTAAAGATGCTTTGTTGGCGGATTCCTATAGACCAATCTCCCTGCTAACATTGGACGTAAAACTTTTGGCCAAGATGTTGGCAAGGAGATTGTCGAAAGTCATCCATAAGATAGTTCACAGGGATCAATGCGGATTCATTCCTGCTCACTCTACAGCTCATAATCTCAGACATTTTTTCCTGAACCTATAGATACCGACTGATAATATAGGAAACAGAGCGATATTTTCGCTGGACGCTGCCAAGGCTTTTGACAGTGTGGAATGGCACTATCTGTGGGAGGTCTTGGAGCATTTTAGAGTGGGTAAAATCTTTATCAAGTGGATACAAATACTGTATGCTTACCCTACTGTCCGTATTAGAGTCAACGGGGAGCTCTCTGAGCCCTTTGTGCTACACAGGGGCACTAGGCAGGGGGTGCCCTTTGTCACCCCTGCTGTTTGCCCTGGCACTGGAGCCCTTGGCTGCTCGCATTCGTGCATCACCAAAGATAGTGGGTTTTAAGAGAGGTCAGAGAGCTGATATTGTCTCGCTATACGCAGATGACACTCTGTTATATCTGGGTGATACACGGGAGTCACTGAAGGCGGTAATAAAATACTATGGGAATAAAGACGGCGCTGCCCTCAGTGTGATTGGGTGAAGTAAACTAAAATAATAAGTGAACCCAAACTATGTATACGTGATACAATCTAACTGCATATGCAAAAGTGATCCAGAAAGATCCAAACAGATCAACAAGCACAAGGCAGATGCCGTAATCTTAGTGCATACGACACTACTGCTAAAGTGAAGGAAAAAATATAATGAAATGCTCCCAATAAGTGAAATAAACAATAAAGTGAAAGAGTATAGGTGGTATAACAAATCAAAATTAAATTTATAATATTTCCTCAGAACTCAAAAGTTTTGGGACAAAATGGCGCCAAGGGTGGTGATATATATTAAGCTAAAAAATTTTTTAATTACATGTGTATATAATAATTCTGTGGTCCCGTGTATCATTACCATATGTGCATAGGATGATTCCTGTTAATTCCAAAAGTATTGGGACACCTTAGCATATGTGAACCAATAGCAACTTAATTGTGAATCATGAAAAAAATTTTTTTAGTGACACCCTGTTGACACACTCCTTATGGGTTAACTGTCAGTTATAAAAAAGCACATAAGCAACAATCATTAGTTCATAAAAAAGTCCATACAGGGGGTCAGCCATTAACGACCAGATAGAGAAGACAAAGTTCAACACTCTAATTCCTGTTGATTATATCCTTGGGGACACACTGCAGTGACTTCCGTGCTTAACACTTCAACAGTGACTTTCAGGTGCTCACCCCCCAATGATACCCCACTCACCAGAGATGAACACCCCTACAGGGGTACCGAGCGACAGAGTGGGTTCCCCGGGGCAGGTGATATTCACTCCAAGTCTCCTTACGTTCCTCTGCAGCATTCAATCCTCACTGCTACTCCAGGGAACGGGTGTGCTCTCAGGATACTGCAACGTATTGCCACCTTCAGCTCTCCAGTGTACCAGAGGAAAGAAAAACACGAGGGGGCCTCCTTTGGTGAAGTACGTTGTGTCCAATTTATTGCAAACCATATATATATTACAAAAAGAGTCCCATTGCACGTACCATCAATGTACAAGCCAAAAAACCGGATAAAGAGTTTTAAAACCAAGCGCCGCTATATGCAGGGTTGGAACCAGCAGCGAGCTAACAGCGTGCGTTCCACCGTGCGTTCCAGCCAGCACTTCCGGGTATGACGTGTGAGCGTGGCCCCGCCTTACGCGTTTCGTCATAGGACGTTCTCACACCCGTTCCCTGGAGTAGCAGTGAGGATTGAATGCTGCAGAGGAACGTAAGGAGACTTGGAGTGAATATCACCTGCCCCGGGGAACCCACTCTGTCGCTCGGTACCCCTGTAGGGGTGTTCATCTCTGGTGAGTGGGGTATCATTGGGGGGTGAGCACCTGAAAGTCACTGTTGAAGTGTTAAGCACGGAAGTCACTGCAGTGTGTCCCCAAGGATATAATCAACAGGAATTAGAGTGTTGAACTTTGTCTTCTCTATCTGGTCGTTAATGGCTGACCCCCTGTATGGACTTTTTTATGAACTAATGATTGTTGCTTATGTGCTTTTTTATAACTGACAGTTAACCCATAAGGAGTGTGTCAACAAGGTGTCACTAAAAAATTTTTTTTCATGATTCACAATTAAGTTGCTATTGGTTCACATATGCTAAGGTGTCCCAATACTTTTGGAATTAACAGGAATCATCCTATGCACATATGGTAATGATACACGGGACCACAGAATTATTATATACACATGTAATTAAAAATTTTTTTAGCTTAATATATATCACCACCCTTGGCGCCATTTTGTCCCAAAACTTTTGAGTTCTGAGGAAATATTATAAATTTAATTTTGATTTGTTATACCACCTATACTCTTTCACTTTATTGTTTATTTCACTTATTGGGAGCATTTCATTATATTTTTTCCTTCACTTTAGCAGTAGTGTCGTATGCACTAAGATTACGGCATCTGCCTTGTGCTTGTTGATCTGTTTGGATCTTTCTGGATCACTTTTGCATATGCAGTTAGATTGTATCACGTATACATAGTTTGGGTTCACTTATTATTTTAGTTTACTTCACCCAATCACACTGAGGGCAGCGCCGTCTTTATTCCCATAGTATTTTATTTTTTGTCATATTGGACCTCTTGGGGTACCAACTAGGAATAGGCAGCAGCTCTCACACTGTCCTAAGCGCAGACTCCTCTACTTACTGAAGGCGGTAATGTTGCTCATTGATGAATTTGGTAAATTGTTGGGATTCTCCATAAATTGGAATAAGTCAGTACTTTTGCTGTTCAACCCGCTTCAGTATCCACTCCTGTAATGCGCGAGGACAGTGGAGATGGTTTCCAACCTCAAATATCTGGGAATACAGATCTCACCCGACCCAACTGAATATATCCCTCTGAACTTACTGCCGATCCTCAGTGAGTTTCATGAGAAATGTTCGTTGTGTTGTAAGCTTCCCCTATCGGTGATAGGAAGGATCAATTTAATAAAAATGGTGTGGGCCCCCCAGTTGCTATACTTCTTTAACAACTCACAAATATGGATTCCTTGTAAGTGGTTTAGGGAATTGATTTGGCATAAAAAGACGGCGTGCATTAGATTGTCCACACTACAAATGAGAAAGGATCGGGGGTTTGGCAGTACCACATTCCAGAACCTACTATATAGCGTCTCAGTTGCAACAGTTGGGAAGTTGGGGACTGATGGACCCATTAGACTCAATCAAGAACCTGCTTCTCCCTCAGGAGTCAAACTACTTCGCTCAAGCTTATTTAGAAGGAAGCTTTCCTCATCTGTCATCAGATTTCCCAACAGTTACCCTGCTAGAAAACTTCTGGAACTATACCAAGACAAATTTAAAGGTGTCAGGCTTTCTGTCCTGTACTCCACTTTGGCGTAACTCTCATTATAGGAAACTACTGAAGTTAGAGGGATTCCATGAATGGGAGAATAAGGGGATTTAAATATATTTATCAATTATATCAGGGGACTGTACTTAAAGCCTTTATAGAGATACAACATGACTATGAAATCCCGACAAAACAATTTTACAAATACCTACAATTGAGACACGCCCTGCACGCGCAGGCTCGGATTTCAAAACTTATACTGACAGCACACCATATCATAGAAGAGGTATTCATGGCTCCTGACAAGAAAGGCATGATCTCCAAGGATAATTCTATGCTACTAGGTGCTCTGCAGGGGACATCAGATATGCCCTGCAAGAGGGGTTGGGAGAGAGATGTGGGCAATATAGATGGAGAACTCTGGGAGGCTTGCCTAAATGTTGCTCCCTTGGTGTCTGTCTCTGCCTCACAGAAGTTATCCCATCTCTTTCTTCTCCACAGAACTTATAGAACACCCCAGCAGCTGCATAAATGGGGATGTAGAGATAGCCCTTTATGCCAGAAATGTCAAAGGGAACATGGGGACTTACTACATATGCTATGTAAATGCCCCAAGCTTTTTCGTTATTGGACAGAGGTTCTAGCTACAATATCCCAGGTTTATAACTACCAGTTGAAGAGAGATCCCATTGTCTGTCTGTTGGGTGCACTGGGAGAGGATACCCTGAATCCAAATGAAACAAATAGTTATATTGCGTCTACTGTACATTGCATTAAAATTGATTGCAAAGTGCTGGATTTCTCCCAGGGTGCCTACCAGGGGACAATGGATAGAACAGGTTAATTCTACAATAATTAGAGAAAAAAATGACCTATCTACATAGAAAAGCTCCTAAAAAAATCTTCTTTATTTGGCAACCATGGTTAGATGTTCCAGGCCTTGCACCACATCAACTAGTGTTGAATAGATTACTGGAGGGATGAGACAAATTAGGCAAAGACAGATGATGAGAGGTTGGTATGTGCGACTGTATTTCTATTCCGCAAATATTCACTAGTTAGTATTCGTTCGTTGTTTCTCTTTTTTTCCTTTCTTTTTTAATTGTAGAATCTATTTTCTCACTGAATGATTTTATACAGCTGCAAAAAATTGTTTTACCTATGGAAAAAACAGCATATTTCTGTTGTATAATATCCGGGCATTATGTATAACTTTTTTCGGACAGTTCTATAGAGATTCTGTACTGGGGTGTTTTTTTGTATTATTTCATAAAGTACCGTAATGTAAAACGCATATTTGATGCAGTCTGTTAAAATGTCATGTGTTTCTTTCACAATAAAAACTATTTTCTGATAAAAAAAAATACCTTTTCTTTTGCCATCACAGAGCTTAAAGTGGAGTTCCACCCAAAAATGGAACTTCCACTTTTTGGATTCCTCCCCCCTCCGGTGTCACATTTGGCACCTTTCAGGGGGGAGGAGGGAGCAGATACCTGTCTAATACAGGTATTTGCTCCCACTTTCTGGCATAGAGCACCGCAGCGTTTGCGGTTACCTATGCCACTCCCGGCGCCTACCCCGTCCTCCCCCGCTGTATTCTGTGAGACACAGAACACTGCAGGGACCTGAAAGGATGCGCAGCGTGACCAGCACATGCGCAGTAGGGAACCAGGAAGTGAAGCTACACGGCTTCACCTCCTTATTGCCTTACAGAGGATGGCGGCAGCAGCAGCCAAGAGCCGAAGGGCGGATCGGCTTCGGCTGCCGACATTGCGGGCTCCCTGGACAGGTAAGTGTCCATGTATTAAAAGTCAGCAGCTGCAGTATTTGTAGCTGCTGGCTTTTAATATTTTTTTTCAGCGGACCTCCGCTTTAAAGCAGATCTATTGGCACTGAAAGGCTGCCAGGAGGGACAGAGTTGTAGAGCATTTAGAAATGGCTGTTTCTTCCCATGCTACTCATCTTATCCTGATGAACAGACTTTTGGAGGACTTCGATAATAGGGGGCGAATACAGAATATAAGGGTAAGAGGCATACCCAAATCAGTAGAACCAGCCCAGGTGAAACAGGCCTTACAAGCAGTGTTTAACAGGTTGCTTGAACGCATTGCATTGAAACCATGGCCGGTAGATACAGCTCCAGTTTTACGCTCAAGGAGGAAGTACTCAGTAAAGAAAGACAGAACAAACTTATCACTTTTGCTGATCATACTATAGTTTTATATCAGGATCTCCCCATCACACTTCAGAACAGAAGAGCCTTGTGCCCCTTGCTACAACTGCTCAGGGAAATTAGAATATCCTATTGATGGCTTTTTCCATTCACACCTAATGCGACTTATGAAGGTAAACAATATTACTTTTAAATGGCAGACAAACTCCCAGCCTTTTGTGTACAACTCTGCCTACTACAAATTGATCTACCGGATTGGTTTAAAGAATTTTGATTGCCTTTCCTAAATCAGACCCCGCTGGCGGCCACACACACCTTAAGCTTTACCATCTAAGCTACTTTCTTCAAAAAGGCGAAATACAGAAAATGCCCTGAAAATGGCTATGGCTGTTCTCCTTATGTGGCTAAGGTATCGCGGTCCAGGGAATTAATTTCTCATAAATACTAGGTCAAACTCCTAGACCGATCTTTGTTGTCATTGCCAGTTGGTTTGAGTGTACGGTTTTAGCTCAAAACCAGCCAGCTTATCTTCTGCACTTTTTCATTTTCAGCCACCCAGTTGTTTCACTCCCTGCTAAATATTCCATTCCCTGTAAAATATTGTACTGAATCCATGTGTGGTTGTCTAAGGATAGGGATGAGCTTCGAGTTCGAGTCGAACTCATGTTCGACTCGAACATTGGCTGTTCGCAAGTTCGCCGAACAGCGAACAATTTGGGGTGTTTGCGGCAAATTCGAATGCCGCGGAACACCCTTTAAAAGTCTATGGGAGAAATCAAAAGTGCTCATTTTAAAGGCTAATATGCAAGTTATTGTCATAAAAAGTGTTTGGGGACCTGGGTCCTGCCCCAGGGGACATGGATCAATGCAAATAAAAGTTTTAAAAACGGCCGTTTTTTCAGGAGCAGTGATTTTAATAATGCTTAAAGTCAAACAATAAAAGTGTAATATCCCTTTAAATATTGTACCTGGGGGGGTGTCTATAGTATGCCTGTAAAGGGGCGCATGTTTCCTGTGTTTAGAACAGTCTGACAGCAAAATTACATTTTGAAGGAAAAACCCATTTAAAACTACCCGCGGCTTTTGCATTGCCGACAATACACATAGAAGTTCATTGATAAAAACGGCATGGGAATTCCCCAAAGGGGAACCCCAAACCAAAATTAAAAATAAAAAAATGACGTGGGAGTCCCCCTAAATTCCATACCAGGCCCTTCAGGTCTGGTATGGATATTAAGGGGAACCCCGGCCAAAATTTAAAAAAAAAATGACGTGGGGTTCCCCCTAAATTCCATACCAGACCCTTCAGGTCTGGTATGGATTTTAAGGGGAACCCCACGCCAAAAAAAAAAACGGCGTGGGGTCCCCCCAAAAATCCATACCAGACCCTTATCCGAGCACGCAACCTGGCAGGCCGCAGGAAAAGAGGGGGGGACGAGAGTGCGCCCCCCCTCCTGAACCGTACCAGGCCACATGCCCTCAACACTGGGAGGGTGCTTTGGGGTAGCCCCCCAAAACACCTTGTCCCCATGTTGATGAGGACAAGGGCCTCATCCCCACAACCCTGGCCGGTGGTTGTGGGGGTCTGCGGGCGGGGGGCTTATCGGAATCTGGAAGCCCCCTTTAACAAGGGGACCCCCAGATCCCACCCCCCCTGTGTGAAATGGTAAGGGGGTACTTACCCCTACCATTTCACTAAAAAACTGTCAAAAATGTTAAAAATGACAAGAGACAGTTTTTGACAATTCCTTTATTTAAATGCTTCTTCTTTCTTCTATCTTCCTTCATCTTCTGGTTCTTCTGGTTCTTCTGGTTCTTCTGGCTCTTCTGGTTCTTCCTCCGGCGTTCTCGTCCAGCATCTCCTCCGCGGCGTCTTCTATCTTCTTCTCCTCAAGCCGCTCCACACCCATGGCATGGGGGGAGGCTCCTGCTCTTCTCCTTCTTTTCTTCTCTTCTTCTCTTCTTCTCTTCTTCATTTTCTTCTCCGGGCTGCTCGGCACCCATGCTGGCATGGAGGGAGGCTCCTGCTGTGTGACGGCGCTCCTCGTCTGACAGTTCTTAAATAATGGGGGACGGGGCCACCCGGTGACCCCGCCCCCCTCTGACGCACGGGACATGACGGGACTTCCCTGTGGCATTCCCCGTGACGTCACAGGGAAGTCCCGTCAAGTCACCGTGCGTCAGAGGGGGCGGGGTCACCGGGTGGTAACCCCTGTTATTTAAAAACTGTCAGACGAGGAGCGCCGTCACACAGCGGGAGCCTCCCTCCATGCCAGCATGGGTGCGGAGCGGCCAGGAGAAGAAAATGAAGAAGAGAAGAAGAGAAGAAGAGAAGAAAAGAAGAAGAGAAGAGCGGGAGCCTCCCCCCATGCCATGGGTGCGGAGCGGCCCGAGGAGAAGAAGATAGAAGACGCCGCGGAGGAGATGCTGGACGAGAACGCCGGAGGAAGAACCAGAAGAACCAGAAGATGAAGGAAGATAGAAGAAAGAAGAAGCATTTAAATAAAGGAATTGTCAAAAACTGTCTCTTGTCATTTTTAACATTTTTGACAGTTTTTTAGTGAAATGGTAGGGGTAAGTACCCCCTTACCATTTCACACAGGGGGGGCCGGGATCTGGGGGTCCCCTGGTTAAAGGGGGCTTCCAGATTCCGATAAGCCCCCCGCCCGCAGACCCCCACAACCACCGGCCATGGTTGTGGGGATGAGGCCCTTGTCCTCATCAACATGGGGACAAGGTGTTTTGGGGGGCTACCCCAAAACACCCTCCCAATGTTGAGGGCATGTGGCCTGGTACGGTTCAGGAGGGGGGGCGCACTCTCGTCCCCCCCTCTTTTCCTGCGGCCTGCCAGGTTGCGTGCTCGGATAAGGGTCTGGTATGGATTTTTGGGGGGACCCCACGCCATTTTTTTTTTTTTTGGCGCGGGGTTCCCCTTAAAATCCATACCAGACCTGAAGGGCCTGGTATGGAATTTAGGGGGACTCCCACGTCATTTTTTTAAAAAATTTTGGTTCGGGGTTCCCCTTTGGGGAATTCCCATGCCGTTTTTATCAATGAACTTCTATGTGTATTGTCGGCAATGCAATAGCCGCGGGTAGTTTTAAATGGGTTTTTTCCTTCAAAATGTCATTTTGCTGTCAGACTGTTCTAAACACAGGAAACATGCGCCCTTTTACAGGCATACTATAGACACCCCCCAGGTACGAAATTTAAAGGGATATTACACTTTTATTGTTTGACTTTAAGCATTATTAATATCACTGCTCCTGAAAAAACGGCCGTTTTTTAAAACTTTTTTTTGCATTGATCCATGTCCCCTGGGGCAGGACCCGGGTCCCCAAACACTTTTTATGACAATAACTTGCATATTAGCCTTTAAAATTAGCACTTTTGATTATTCATGTTCGTGTCCCATAGACTTTAACAGTGTTCGCATGTTCGAATGAACTTTTTTCCTGTTCGCATGTTCTGGTGCGAACCGAACAGGGGGGTGTTCGGCTCATCCCTATCTAAGGATCCTTCCTGGCGATTATGAAACATTACACAGCAGGGCCTTGCTACACTATATCAATAATCTGTTAAAAGAAGTCCTTTACTCCATATAAGTTATAATATAAGTTATAATGACTGAACTATTATGATGGAGGAAAGAGACACAGACAACTTAGTAATTGCTACCCCCTTTTTTTCACAGTTCACTTGGCCTTAATGATCTCTGCAATGTATCTATTTTTTTTGTTTGTTTTCATTTAACGTCTGTATTTGACAGTGAAAATCTCTTCAATCAGCTCCAGTGTGGAAAGAAAAGTGGGAAAATGATTTAACTATACATACTGCATATCTCGGAGTGGTTTACATTCCTATGAGGGAATTGAACCAAGAAAGACTCTTATCCGGTCATGGCCCAGGTGTTACTTATATTATATGAAAGGACATTTATGTGATCCCTGGAGCTTATTGATCTTGATGTTTGCCTAAGGTTACAGAATTTATTTCACTGAACTTGATCATGTTGCAATCTCTGACATGACTGTTTAATTTCTCCTAGTTGTATGGCAACATGTTTATTTTTGTATTTACTACTACTAACCATGTTATTATCTGATAGGGGGCTGGTTAGTTGCTTTTAGATTCTGCTCTGTGCATAACAATGCATATTAATACATACATTCAGCTGACAGGAGGGAAAGGAGAAGAGGGGGAAAAAACGTTTTTTTTTTTTCTACAGCGGTCGCGGTTGGACCTGGCTTGTTTTTTTTCTCTAGAGGCGCTGGTGTTGCGATTTCACTTTTTTTTTTTAACTTCCTTTACTTGATGCCTCCTACTGCTCCCAACTGGTGGGCGTCAACCTAGCATTTGAGCTAGGGACAGTCACCTTGTTCTCCTCCGGCTAATTGTTGGAGGCACTTATTTTATTGCTTACCTGTTTTAGTCCTTCCTTTAAGGGACTGGTTAAAGAAAGAGACATCCCCCTTCAATGGGACTTTAAAGGCCACATACACTGATGTAAAATGAAAAATAGTTTATTGAACACACATAAAAGTCTGCGATCAGAACAAAGTGATCGATATTAAAAAGCATCCAGCTTGATACAAAATGTGCATACATGTGATAAAAAGCCAAGCAACAAAAACAAAAAGCAAAAAACAACAGTTTACATCTCCAGTTTACATCTCCAGCTCTCCAGTAGGATAATCCCCGATACTCAAGGCATTTATGGTTAAATACCTTCGTCAGGGGTATAGGATAGAAGTAGATATGGTCATAAATTGTTTTTACTCATATAAAATGATTCTATAAAGAAAATAGATGAGGCGACTGTCCCAATGGGGGTATGGATGGGCAGCAATGGGGTCTTGGAACAAAAATTTCCCGTGTATTATTGGTCTAAGAGGCCACAGCAACTGTATTCCAGTAATAGAGCTGAACAATATATACTGTATGGACATCTAAGGAAGTAACATCAGAGGCTTTTAGTGAGGCTCCGGATCGATAGATAGTACCCAAGAGTCCTTAACACCATCTGTCTTCCATCATTTACTGGAAAAGGTCTAAGAGGTTGGCGTTTCCTCTGCACTACTGAGGAGTGGTTTCAGGGACTATGGTTTCAGGGACTCCAAAGCAGCATATTAATTCGGAAAGGAGCTTCTTTGCTGTTGTCTTGGCATCTGCTTTAGCCACCAGGCAGGCTTCCATTCAGCTTGAAAACATGTCTACACACAACAAAACATATTGATATTGGCCTGATTTGGGCCAATATCAACATGTATGGATGTAATCCACCTGAAGTCCTTGGAAAAGGAAAGGTGGCTTGGCCAAATGTCCTTGCATTACTCTGGTCAGTTTTCCTGGGTTGTTTTTAGCACAGATTATGCATCCCTCAACAAAGTCTTGACATGCATTTCTGGAGTATCGAATAAACAATCCAGCTTTGCTTAGGTTTCTCTCCATTGCCTTAGGGCCTACATGACTAGGGCCATGGGCTAGTTGCATGATCATAGTCTCCGTTTGAGGTGGGACACATATTCCATTTTCCTTGCACAACAGTCCTTCTTGGTTCTTCTTTGCTTTGTCCCTTTCCATGATATTATTCTAATCATCAGGTGCAGGTTCTTGCAATTTCTTAATCCGTTCTTTACTTTGAGTACTTTGTTCTCTTCCTTTTCTTCAATCTGTCATGAGCTTCTTATTCCTTTGCAAAATCAGTGATTAGGGTCATGATTGCTTCCATTGATGTTTCAGCAGTCTTCCAGGCAGTATATGCCTTGACCTTCAGGATGCCTACTTCCTTTGGGAGGGTGACTGCTTCAAAAAGCTCTTGAACATATTTCCAGTTTTGAATTTGTTCTTTTGCAGCAGTTGTGAATCTTCTGTTCTTCCTTATGGGTCCATAATTATGGACTACTTTGAGAGCATACTTGCTATTAGTGTAGATGTTGTCTGTTTGATCCTTTGTGGCCTCCCAGACTCTGGTGAGTGTTACCACTTTGGCAACCTGCGCTGATAGTGATGAAGGGAGTAGCTGGGTCTCAATCACTTCCTCCGATTTTGTCGCCGCATATGCCATTCTTGGGTACTCCATCTTTGTACAGGTGTGAACCTTCTGCAAACAGGATCAGATCACAACTTTCAAGAGGAGTGTCCTTTACTGGGGAGATTTGCTGCATTTCTTCCTCCATAAGTTTTAAGCAGATGTGGTCACCCTCCTCTTCAAGGTCTTCTTCTCTCTCTAGGAAAAAAAAGCTGGCAGGATTGATTGTAGTACATCTTTTCACTTCTATTTCTCCTAATTCAAGCAGAATTGCTTCATACTCACTCAGCCTTCCTGATGACAAATGCTTTGTCCTTGCTCTTTTCAAGATTTAATTTGCATATTTCTTCATAACATCCATTCTAAGACACATCTTCCATTTTGTACAGCACCACTGGCACAGGTTGCAGCTTCAGTTTTCTTTTTGTGTTCTTGCCACAACATGGATCTTAGTGCATCCACCAACTGGATCTATTTCATACACAGTTTTAAAGGGTTTCCGGTCAACAGGGCAGGATATACAGCAAACGTGACAACATACTTCTGGAAAGCCAGCCTCCAGGGAAAGACTGTTCAGACAAATTGGACACCTCTCAGTTGAAACTAATGCTAAAGTTTTGGCGCCAGTCCCATCTTTGTCTTCGTCACCATCTTTTTCTTCATGTTGCTGGTCTCTAGCATCAGATGAGCATACACATTTGCTCCTTCAAACCAGAAAGCAAAAAGTTCTTGGCTCTCTTCATCCAAGGTGACACTGAAGAAAGCATTTGCCGGTTCTATTATGGTGTACACCCGTGTTCCTGTAGGTATGTCATTAAGCAAAGTACTGGGATTTGGGACAGCAGGAGTGCCTTCTTTGATGATATGATTGATGGCCTTTAAACCATGTACAATTCGATATACTGGCTTTTCTCCCTTTTTCACCTTTTTCTTTACAGAAAACAATGGCGTCTGTGCTCTACTTTCTGTTTTCTTTAGGACACCTGCTTCAAGTAATTTTTTTATTTGTACTCATACACCAGCAAGTTGATCTGGTGACAGTGGATACTGTGGTATGCGTGGGATTTGAGCTCCTGCTTTAATACCGGAGGGACTTGTAGGAGTCCTACATCATATTTTTCCATTGGCCCAGAGAATATCAGGTAGTTGAGCAACAATTTTGGGTGGAATATTACCTTCAATCTCTTGCTCTGATTCAATTGCTGTCAATCCACATATAATTTTTTCATCTAATTCTCCAACATGTACTTCTACTCCCTTGGGTGTATATTGTACACAGGCTTGTAGGTAACACAGTAGGTCTCTTCCCAATAGGTTGCATGGTACAGTGTCAGACAGGGGCGGACTGACAACTCATGGGGCCCCCGGGCAATAGGATATTATGGGGCCCCCGGGCAATAGGAGATTATGGGGCCCCCGGGCAATAGGAGATTATGGGGCCCCCAGGCAATCAGAGATTATGGGGCCACATAGTATACACACACACAGTATACACATATATGTACACACAGTGTACACAGACATTTTTCTATTGGCTGTCCCAGGTCCCTACTGTCTATTGGCTGTCCCTGGTCCATACTGTCCCTGGTTTTACTGAGGCTGGCAACCCTGATGGGGCCCCCTAGTGGCCCAGGGCCCTCGGGCAGTGCCCGAGTGGCTCAATGGTCAGTCCGCCCCTGGTGTCAGAGACAAGCAGCTTATGAAACATTTTGTGGCTTCCAATTCCAATTTGTATGGGGGGCGTTTCCTTGAGAGGGGGATGTCTTTTGGTAGGCAGACTTTTGAATTATAGTCCCGGTAGAGCCAGAATCGACTAAGCATTTCCTGATCTGTTAGTTGTGGAAAGCATAATGTTACAAAAGCATCTTTACCATTCGTCTCAGAGATGCACAAATTAACTTCTGTGTGCTCAAAAAATTCATGCTGCTTTACTAACATATTCATCATCATCATCATCGCCCTCTTTCTTCTGCTTACATCTGTCAGGCAATCAGCATTTTCTGGCAAGATGGCTAGTCCTGCCACAATTATAGCATTTCCTGGTTTCTTTTTTTTTTTTTTTTTGAGAAACAACTCCATCATTTTGGGCTATAAAAGCATCAAGTCTATTGTATTCTCTTTTCTCTCCTCTCTCTGGGCTTCAATGCCATTACACACTTCACTTAGCAAAGCCCATTCAAATCCTCGTTTCCTTATGGCACTAAAGTTAGTACTCAGTCATATCCACATTACTGCCATGGACTGGACACATTTAAAGTAATCAAAGCATTCTCAGCCTTTTTCTTGTCTCACATCCAGCAGTCCTCATGAATAATTCTACAACATTCTGTCCACTTTCTTCTAGTGCAGTTCACTTTCATGTTTCCTATCTACTTCTTTAAACCATCATTAACCTTCTGATTTCTCTCTTCTGTATTGTTCAATTTTCTCATTTACAATTTGCTACTGTACTTAGATTTTTAAAAAAATCTCTGGCTTCAGACGGGCACAATCTTTTTAAGAAAATATCTGCAAACCGCCTGTTTCTCAACTTGAATAATTCCTTTAATATTCTGGCATGTTAAAAATAATAAATCAACCAGGTCTTATCAGTGAGTGAATCCTTTTTAGGAATTTTAAAGGTTCTCAGCCATAATCAGCTATTTTCTTTCTTTGTTTAAAATAATCCTAGAGTTATATATTAAACACTAACAATTTCAATTAGGATTATATTCCTACAACAACACCATAATTACAAATTTCTTAGATATTCAGAACTTTCCGGCTGCTTTGTACAGGAGTGTGAAGGGGAGGTGCACTTCACTCCTTTCTCTGAAACACAAAGGAGGGGTGAGGAATCTACAAAAAATTAGCAGGCTTCTCATCTCCATGTTTTTGAATCATCCATACGTAGCATTTCTTAATTTAGAGAATGCTTGCATTGTCTGGTCTAGTCCCTTTTTGCTAGACCCATTTGCGATATGCATTATAAAAACTTTGACAGGCTCATAACTAGTTAAAGGTTCATCACATTGCATACGTTCAAAAATCCAATATTGGGGGGGGGGCGTGGCTAACCGCTGAGCTAGATGGACGTCTGAACCCTCAGCTCCTGCACCGACCGGAACGATATATGCGAACATCGCCGCTTCTACAGCTCCATCTGACCCCTAAACATACAGAGACACTGCCACAGGGACCAGCAATGTCTCAGCCGACTCGCAAGAGGAAAGAATACAGGCCGCCAAAGAAACTGACAGATTACTTTTCACTGCAGCTGGACACAGAAATCCAAGATGGCGCCCGCGGCCCTGCACAGGATTCATCAGCCTACACAGACCTCCCTGATGTCATCCACACTCTCCAGAGTCATCCCTTCAATATCCTTCCTCTTCAGCCTGCAACAGCCCAGCAAAAGCGAGGATGCGAATGGATTCAACAGAAAACGGCACTGAGGTAAGCCCTGCATCTCTCTCAGTATTACCTCAGCCATCAGCTATAGCAGCTTTCCCCACATCAGATCAACCTGTTCTAGACACTACCATGAAGGAGATGCTCATCTCCCTGCAGAGCTCCCTGCACATTGATATAGCATCCATGTTCAAGCAATTCTCATCTCATGTACACATTATGGGGAACAAAATCCACCATATTTAAAAACACATGAATGACCTAACTACAACAGTGAATGATCTTGTAGATGCACAAGATCATACCCATGTTGAACAGCAATGGATGAAATCCAAGATGGCGGACCTAGAAGACAGGTCTCGACGTAATAACGTCAAAATTAGAGGTATACCCGAAACCGTCCTGCCACATGACCTCAATTCATATGCCAGAAAGATGATCTCCACTGTTTTACCTGATCTGTCACCAATGGAGACAATAATAGATCGCATACATCGCATCCCCGAACCAGCACATCTAGCAGCAGACATACCCAGAGATGTTCTAATGAGGATTCATTTCTTCCACACTAAGGATCAACTCCTGTTTAAAACCAGACATCTGGGCAAACTCCCAGCACCATTCAATAATCTACAGCTGTTTGCAGACTTGTCGCAATACACACGACAACTCCAAAGACAACTGAATACCATAACCAAACCTCTAAATAAGCACAAAATCCCATACCAATGGGGATTCCCAACAAAACTCATTATCACCAAAAACTGAACCAAACACGTCATCGCCACAGTTCAGGAAGGAATAAAACTTCTCAAACAATGGGATATTATCCCGGAAGCACCTGAGGTCTCAATTTATCAATTAATACCCACAGAGGTCCCACACGAACCTCAGGTCCCAAGCAAACCTACAATGCACGCTGAAGCGAACCTGATAGGCGATACCTAGGTTCACACAGTCACCATACCAAGTCGGATGCCTTGCTCGTGCAGCTTAACCCACAAACTCTACCCCGCTCAGTTAACACAGCCTAGTGTTGTCAGGCTGTTTGCAGCAGTTGTTCAGTTATATTTACACTTAGTACTGCTTATATCATAAAGCACTGTTTAACCTTCCTTCTTCTTCTCCTACCTGCCTCATTCTCCACTCGTCCCTCCAGAGAGCTACTACTGAAGAACAACCAAAACTCGCTCCACGTAACCTCCCAGGACCACGCAGCTGCTTCATCCAACTGTGAGTACCACTCATTTTATTTGACACCACCACAAACCACACAAGATGCCAAAATTCCTTTCAATTAACATCAAAGGACTCAACCACCCAGCCAAGAGAACCTCCATGTGGAAAACAGCTATAGATTCTAAATGTGATATCCTTTGCCTCCAAGAGACTCACTTCAAAATCTCAGCTGAACCCCGTTGTACACACCATCAATTTACCAACATTTTCAAAGCCTCAAGCCCAAATAAGAAAAATGGGGTCATGATAGCAGTAAAAAATTCCCTCACTTTCACGCTTCACAATAGCTTGATCGATGAGGAAGGGAGATATTTGGCACTGGACTGTACCCTAGATAACACCAGATATACCATCATCAATATCTATATGCCCAACTCTGGCCAAATTTGATTTTTATCCAAACATATGAAAAAACTCGGTAAGTTTCGCCAAGGAAATTTTATTGTGTGCGGTGACTTCAACATTGCACCTGACAATGAATTAGATACCTCAAACCGTACCTCCAGACCCTCATCCCCTATGACCACCTTCATAAGAAACAACGATCTTTACGATGTTTGGAGATGTCATCACACCTCAGAACGAGACTACTCCTTCTTTTCCAGCAGACATAATTCATACACCCAGATTGACTATTTTCTTGTTGACAAATGGACCCTTACCAAATCCACAGACTCCTCCATTGGAACAATCACATGGTCTGACCATGCCCCAGTGTCGATCGATATAGCTGACCATCCCTCACATCCTCGCCACATGATGTGGAGAGCCAATGCGTCAATCATCCAATCCCCAAAAAACTCCCTATACATACGAAATCACCTGGAAGAATTTTTTGAACTAAATAAAGGATCAACCTCAATCAACATAATCCTCTAGAATGCTCATAAGGCGTTTGTTAGAGGAATTATTATACAACTTAGTGCAAGAGAAAAGAGGAGGAGATCACAGCGTCTAGATACTATCATATCTAATATTAATATATTAGACAAACAGAACCAATCCACTCCAGACCCTACAACAAAAGAAAAATTAATTCTCCTTAGAACTTAGGAACATTCTTCTAGAATCCCACACTAAAATCCAAACAAAATTTAAAGCAAACCATTACACTACAGGCAATAAAGCAGGGAAAGCACTCGCACTCAGAATAAAAGGACGCCATATCAAATCAAAGATACCACACCTCTTTCATCCAGCCACAAAACAAAAACTCAGTGACCCACAAGCTATTGCGGACGCATTTAGCCACTACTACCAATCACTATACAACGTAAAAGAAGACACTACCACCATCCAACCATCTATAGTAGATATCAACACATTTTTACAGGAAATTAAACTTCTGAAACTCTCACAACATCAACTTCATGAGCTAAACAAACCATTCACCCACCTAGAGATCCTAAATATCATTTCTGCATTACCATCCAACAAATCGCCCGGACCAGACGGTCTAACTAGCGAATATTACAAACAATTTTGCACCACCTTGGCACCCCACTTCTCCCAAGTATGCAATGACGCTGCCTCCTCCTCTTCTCTCCCCAGTGAAATGCTTAACGCTTTAATAATCACTTTACCGAAGCCAGGGAAAGAACCTACCTCACCCCAAAATTTCCGCCCAATCTCGCTTCTTAATATAGACACAAAGATTTACGCCAAAAGCATAGCCGCTAGACTGGTACAAATCATGCCCAAATTAATACATCCAGACCAATCTGGCTTCACAAAAGGTAGACAATCACATGACGCAACCAGAAGACTTATTAACATAATTCACCTTGCTGAGACCAACAGAACGCCTTCTCTGCTCCTATCGCTGGACACAGAGAAGGCGTCAACTGGGACTACCTACAAGCGACGCTCCACAAATTTGGCTTCCAGGGACCTATCTTGACAGCAATACTAGCTTTATACTCATCCCCGTCGGCCCAAGTCTACACAGAAGGCATGATCTCAAAACCATTCCAGATTACTAATGGCACCCGCCAGGGATGCCCCCTCTCGCCACTTATTTTCAACCTAATTATGGAAACCCTGGCGGAGCACATTAGACTTCACAGAAATATCACTGGTTTTAAAATCGGTCATATAGAACATAAAATTAACCTGTTTGCGGATGACGTCGTAATGATGTTCACCAACCCAATCTCTTCCCTGGCTTCGGTCCAAGATGTACTAATGAAATTCAGTTGTATTTCGTATTATAAGGTTAATGCTACCAAATCCTACATATTAGACTTAGGCCTAGATGCAGTAACCAGCAATATCCTACGTAATCAATATATATACCCGTGGGCAGAATCAGGTATATCTTATTTAGGCATCATACTCACTAAATCAACAAAAGGACTTTTCAACAGCAACTACATAGATACTAAACAAATGCTACTTCAGGAAACCGCTAAACTAGCCAAATTTGAAATCACATGGTCAGGTAGGCTGGCAACCTTCAAAATGCTCATACTACCTAAAATACTTTACACATTTCGCACACTACCTATTCCTCTATCCAATTCCTACCTAAACTCTCAGCAGACTATAATTAGTCGCTATATTTGGCAAAATAAAAAAACCGAGATCCAGTCACTCTAAAATCATCAAACACAGACTAGTGGGGGGAATGGGCTACCCTGACATAAGAAACTACTACCTAGCCACTATCCTGTCATAACTCCAAGAGTGGACTCAAACCCACCAAAATACACTATGGGGCAACATTGAAAACAATGCCACACCAGGGCCAAATCTCGCATGCTGGCTATATAGTACATCTGCTCTGATCACGAATACTAACCTATATTCTCCAACCATTCAGGCGTCAGTCAAAGCCTGGAAAATCCTCCACAACACTAAATGGTCATCACTAACCACTAAACCTATACACGTTCCAATACAAACCCTACGCCTACTATCCCCTGACCTAACCATCCCCAACTGGCTACTCTCACAGACGTCATCCAGTGAAGAACTTAGACACACAATTCAACATAAACCATTTACAGTAATCCAATCCACCCACAAAGCACCCACATCAGACTTTCTCACCTACCTGCGTATTCAATCATGCTTATCTAGAAACCCAAATATAGAAGGATCCCTACCAAACAAACTCTGGAGCTTCTATTTCACACAAGAATCCCAATCTAAGGGCATCTCTCTTATCTACTCCACCCTACAAGAAAAAAATACCTTTAACAAATCCAAACCATTTACTGACTGGGAATCAGACACCCACGAACAATACTCAGACCAACAATGGACACAGGCATTAAAAACGGTTCACAAAGCCACAAGATGCACCTCTCTATGGGAACTTACCAACCAAATCACGCTCAGATGGTACTTGACACCACTCAAACTAGCTAAATTCCAAACCAACTCCTCAGCCTTATGTTGGAGACAATGCAACCACACAGGAACTCTATTCCACATTCTATGGCACTGCCCAATAATAACAAACCTATGGAAAGAAGTAACACACTTAATACAAGACATAGGACACTTTAATATCACCCTAACGCCACAACTGGCCATACTAAACATGATACCAGATACGATTCCCCACGCATTCAAAACGATCCTCACACATATTCTCCTAGCAACCAGACTACTTCTAACCAGGAACTGGAAAACACATAACGTCCCCACTATACTGGAAGTGATTACCCTAGTCCACTCACACTATACCTACGAACTCATAGGAACAAGAGGTTCTGCATCACATCACAACATCCAAACAAATTGGTCCCAATGTAAAAACTGGTATAATAGCAGAATAGCATAAATTTCTTTTCACAAAATTATTCTTCTGCAATGATATACACATGAATGGACGACCTAATATATGCATATTACAAATAATGCTCTCATTACCCTTCTCCTTCCTTCCCCTCCCCCTACCCCTACTATTCTATTCATCCCACTTCCTAAATATGTCCCTATATTACACTATTGTTATTGTACCACCATTTCTGTTTTATACATTGTAACGCGTGGAATACTGTTTTTTAATGCTTTTGAATAACTATTGCAAGATATACTGTAACTCTATATTACGTTATTGTCAACTGGCAAAAAGTAATAAAAATTTATTTTGAAAAAAAAAAAATCCAATATTGTACACATTGAATCACCTTGTCCAACTCTGTCAATCTGCCATAAAATTTAACATACACAGAAACCCAAATACAGTCAGGTCCATAAATATTGGGACATCAACACAAATCTAATCTTTTTGGCTCTATACACCACCACAATGGATTTGAAATGAAACAAACAATATGTACTTTAACTGCAGACTTTCAGCTTTAATTTGAGGGTATTTACATCTAAGTCAGGTGAACGGTGTAGGAATTACAACAGTTTGTATATGTGCCTCCCAGTTTTTAAGGGACCAAAAGTCATGGGACAGATTAACAATCATCCATCAAACTTTCACTTTTTAATACTTGGTTGCTAATCCTTTGCAGTCATTTACAGCCTGAAGTCTGGAACCATAGACCTCACGAGACGCTGGGTTTCATCCCTGGTGATGCTCTGCAGGCCTCTACTGCAACTGTCTTCAGTTCCTGCTTGTTCCTGGGGCATTTTCCCTTTAGTTTTGTCTTCAGCAAGTGAAATGCATGCTCAATTGGATTCAGGTCAGGTGATTGACTTGGCCATTGCATAACATTCCACTTCTTTCCCTTAAAGTCTTTGGTTGCTTTCGCAGTATGCTTCAGATCATTGTCCATCTGCACTGTGAAGCGCCGTCCAATGAGTTCTGAAGCATTTTGCTGAATATGAGCAGATAATATTGCCCGAAACACTTCATCCTGCTGCTTTTGTCAGCAGTCACATCATCAATAAATACAAGAGAACCAGTTCCATTGGCAGCAGTGGCGGCTGGTGAGATTATTGGATGGGGGGGCGCCAGACCCCGCCCATAAATTTTGACCCCTCCCACTTCTCATAAACCACACCCCTTATATAATCCACCCACTCCGTTCCCTGTATTCCACTTGCTTCCACCCATAGTGTCAGGATTATACAGCTCAGATCACAGGGCAGAGTATACAGTCCCAGCATCACAGGACAGATTATATATCTAGATAAAATATTGAAAATGTTTAAGTCAACTGTTAAAGAATGCAATAAATGTACCACGAATCAGTGAATTTTTTTTACAACAGCAAACAAACTTTATTGTACAACAAACAACAACAAAAAAACTCTGAAAAGGTGATTGAATACAAATGCACGCCACATTCACATTAGTGCCAGTAGAACTATTTGAAAATAAATTTTGCTCTCCTTTCTTTCTGGCTTGCAAATTTCTCTATGACCTTCTGGTTGAAGTCAGTCATCTCTGTCACCACTCTCTTTTCCATTGACAGCATGGCCAATGCATTCAGCCTCTCCTGGGTCATGCTATTTCTCAGAAAAGTCTTAATTGTTTTTAAGGTTGAGAAGCACCTCTCAGCTTCTGCTGTGGTCATGGGTGTGGTGATGAGGATCTTTAGCAGAGTGACAGTCTCTCTAAATACATGAACAAGATTGTTCTCCACAAACAGCTGGAATAGGTCCACAGCACCATTGCACTTTTTGAACTCTTCTGTGCAGTAGATGAGATCAAGCTCTGTCTTTAACTTACTCTTATTGAGCATTGGATAGGCCTTCAAAGTCTCACTCAGTGCATTCTCCGGAAACTCCTTTGCGTACTGTTCAAACTTGTCTGCTTGAAGCAAGGTGGCACTAACAAGGTGTTTTGTGAAGGAGAAACGTCGCATGGTGTGTAATAGTATGGTATCACAGACCTATAGAGTGAAGCATAAAAACAAAAATTAGGTAGTGATCACAAAATGTCAATGTCATCTGTGTTAGCTCCCTGAGCATCAGAAATGCATGAAACTTATACATATTTACTAAGAATGTCTTGTCCAATTGTATGGAGTTCTGAGAAATTATGGATTCAAAAACACTGAAACTGATCTCCCTTCATAACATTAAAACTGGCCATTTTAAAATATTCAGTTTTAAGTTATAAAGGGAGATCAGTTTCAGTGGTTTTGAATCCATAATTTCTCAGAACTCCATACAATTGGAAAAGACATTCTTAATAAATATGTCAAGTCTCATGCATTTCTGATGTTCAGGCAGCTAACACAGATGAAGGCTGTAATACTAATGTTATCCACTAGAGGGAATAACAAATCCTTTTAGATCACATCATTTTTATATGAATATTGTAAGAAAAATATTTTTCTTTCCAATCTTCATATCTATAAGTGCAGGTTCACACAGTGGCGACTTGTCAGGCGACCTAGCCGCCTGAAAAGTCGCCTCCCGTTCTGTACTATGGAACCGTTCTAATAGGAGTGACGCAAGTCGCTCCGACTTAGAAAAAGGTTCCTGTACTACTTTGGGGGCGACTTGCATAGACTTCTATACAGAAGTCGTTTTGCAAGTCGCCGTGGAAGTCGTGTGCAGGTCGCCTCGGTGAGGCGACCTGCAAGTCGCGCCGCTCTTGTGTGAACCGGGGCTAAGTAAGCTATCAAAAATACAAATATTGCAACAAATTAAAACTCACCTCGGTTGCAATGCGTTTCTGTTCTCCTGGATTCAGCGAGCCCCGCTTCTTCGGTTGAGAACCACCTTGACTGCTTTGCTCAACCAGGGATGGCATAGAATCTCTGCAAAATGTATGAGCAATAATAATAATAAAATAATAATATTAATAACAACAACACATGGAAAAGGAGGAATGCAGCTGCTACCTGATCTGCTGTATGTCCCGCTGGAACTGCTGGATGCTCCCCTTAATGTGGACTGAATCTATGTCCTTCTTCTGGAGTTTGGCATAGAGGAGGTCCACATGTGGCATGATGTTGTGGAAAAGCGTAAGAAAGTATTTAAAATCTTGATCCTCCAGCAGCGTGGCAAAGCCTGCTGCCTCTCTCATGGTAACAGAGTCAAAGTCATCTGAGTCTCGCATGGTTTCAAAACAGCGGATGAGGTCCTCTCTGTGCTCAAACATTGTATTGACGGCACGGCTGTGGAAGTTCCATCTGACACTGCTTGATGTTGGTAGTCTATGGGCAACTACTTTATCAAGTACATCTGTGCGCTTGGGTGATCTTGCAAAAAAGCTGGCAAATCCTCCAAGGTTAGCAAAAAAAAGCCTCACTTTGGGTATTTGAGAAGTGGCCTGTTGCATTATCAGATTGAGCTGATGTGCATAGCAGTGGATATAATAGGCATTTGGGTACAAATCCTGAATCTGCTTTTGAACCCCTGAAGTGGCACCCCTCATCACGCTGGCTCCATCATATGCTTGGGAGATAAGTTTATTTTTCTGATCCCCTGGAAGGATGACAGCAAGACGCTCTTGTAGTGCTGTAGCAATGGAATCTGCATTAGCGGAATGTAGAGGAATAAACTCAAAAAACCTCTCCTGTATGTTGTTTTTGGCATCAATGTAGCGCAGCACAAGCACAAGTTGGCACTGTGTGGCAATATCAGTGGTCTCGTCAGCCTGGATTGAAATGAAATCGCTGCTCTGTGCTTCTTGAATAATGTGCTCCTTCACTACAGACAACATACAGTCCAACAGCTCGTTCTGCACAGTTTTTGAAGTTCCCTTAAAAACAGTGGCATTCTCAAGGTGCTCTTTCAAAACTCCATCAAGACAAGCAACAAAATCGATCAAGCCACGGAATATCCCAGGATTATCGGAGCTCTCACTCTCATCATGGCTACGCAAAGCCAGCTCAAATGCACCACAAAATTTTACACAGTCTATTATTCGAGATAGGATGTGTCTATTTTTTGTGACCTCTTCATTATGTTTTCTAATGCCTTAGTAGATATCTTCGAACTCGGCATTCGTGGATTGATGCCCACACTCATTTTTAAAAAGTGAGTGCATCCCTTCCCCCTTATAGCTGCTTATAGACACAGAGTTGATCACACTGAAGATCTGTATGCTGCTTGGTGGTGGGACTGCTATATATTCACCTATATGGACTCACTGTACTCAGCTCCTTATTTATGTCAGCCAATTTGTGCTAGTTTTATGACTAGACCATTTTTACTTTTTGTTGAGTGTTTCATTTAAGTTTGATCAATTTCACCCATTCTATATTAATTTTTTGAGATATTTGTTCTAGGCCACATAGTTGCCACATTTGTTACACACTTTACATTTGATTTCATCATTTTTTTATATCGATACCTCTTTTTTAGTGTATCTGTGGCCCCATTTGGGCTGTTTTCAGCTCTCTATCACATTTATTATATACTTAGCCCCTTCCACATACCACTCCCCTTCCCCTTTTATCACAGCGCAACTACCATTTACTTTTTATATACCAGGCTGAGGCTCTAGATTATACACAGGGCTCTGCACATCATATACCAGGCTCTACATTATACACAGGGCTCTGCACATCATATACCAGGCTCTACATTATACACCGGACTCTGCACATCATATACCAGGCTCTACATTATACACCGGACTCTGCACATCATATACCAGGCTCTACATTATACACCGAACTCTGCACATCATATACCAGGCTCTACATTATACACAGGGCTCTGTACATCATATACCAGGCTCTACAGTATACAAAGGACTCTGTACATCATATACCAGGCTTTACATTATACACAGGGCACTGTACATCGTATACCAGGCTCTATATTATACACCGGACTCTGCACATCATATACCAGGCTCTACATTATACACAGGACTCTGCACATCATATACCAGGCTCTACATTATACACAGGGCTCTGTACATCATATACCAGGCTGTACGTTATACACAGGACTCTGCACATCATATACCAGGCTCTACATTTTACACAGGGCTCTGTACATCATATACCAGGCTCTACATTATACACCGGACTCTGCACATCATATACCAGGCTCTACATTATACACAGGGCTCTGTACATCATATATAGATTTGTGGGTTGCAAATATCAGTCCAGCCTTTTGCATCTGAAATTCGCCCTTTTGATGTTCAGAGAAAAATATAGCCTCTTTCTCCATTTCTTTTTTGGACATTATTAGCATTCATTTATTTAATTATTACTACTGAAATAGTTTTGACTATATAAGAGCCACCACCTTCCTCTGTTACCCTGTTTCCCCGAAAATAAGACCTAGCATGATTGTCAGTGATGGCTGCAATATAAGCCCTACCCCCCAAAGAAAGCCCTAGTTAAAGTCCTTGTAGGTCTTATTTTCAGGGAAACAGGGTAGTCAAAATTATTTTCAGTAGTAATAATTAAAATAAACCTAATCTGACCCAAGTGTTAAGTACACCAGATTACACCCCTGCTTGCTCTAGGTCAGTTCTATGGCTAGAGACAGCCTGGCAAGTGGCAACTAGTACTTGTCAGCATGAAAAGCTCTGTATATTATCAGGTACAGATTTTCTTTAACCGCTTCAGCCCCGGAAGATTTTACCCCCTTTCTGACCAGAGCACTTTTTGCGATTCGGCACTGCGTCGCTTTAAATGACAATTGCGCGGTCGTGCGACGTAGCTCTCAAACAAAATTGACGTCCTTTTTTTCCCACAAATAGAGATTTCTTTTGGTGGTATTTGATTGCCTCTGCGATTTTTATTTTTTGCGCTATAAACAAAATAAGAGCGACAATTTTGAAAAAAACGCATTATTTTTTACATTTTGCTATAATAAATATCCCCCAAAAATATATAAAAAAACATTTTTTTTCCTCAGTTTAGGCCGATCGTATTCTTCTACAGATTTTTGGTAAGAAAAAAATCGCAATAAGCGTTTATTGATTGGTTTGCGCAAAAGTTATAGCGTTTACAAAATAGGGGATAGTTTTATGGCATTTTTATTAATTTTTTTTTTTTTTACTAGAAATGGCGGCAATCAGCGATTTTTATTGTGACTGCGATGTTATGGCGGACATGTCGGACATTTTTGAGACCATTGTCATTTACACAGCGATCAGTGCGATTAAAAATGCACTGATTACTGTGTAAATGACACTGGCAGTGAAGGGGTTAACCACTAGGGGGCGGGGAGGGGTTAAGTATGTCCTAGGGGGTGATTCTAACTGTAGGGGGGAGGGGCTGTGTGTGTCACTATGCTGATCAAAGCTCCCGAAGACAGGGAGCAGAGATCAGTGACACTTGTCACTAGGCCTCTCCGTGAGGCGATCGCGGGGATCCCGGCGGCGATCGAGTCCGCGACCCGACTCACGGAGCTCCCAGCGGGCGCGCGCACCTCCGGTGGCGCGCATGCAATGGCACGGCGGGGAATTCAAATGGACGTACCTGTAAGTCCATTTGCCCAGCCGTGCCATTCTGCCGACGTACAACAGCGTGCGCCGGTCGGGAAGTGGTTAAGGACACTGCTGCGATGTGGGAACCCTGCGAATCTAATGCGGGTTCCCGCATCGCATGTCTCCTGGCGGTAGTTCACACTGCCCTATGCGAACTGCTGGGAGTGTCAGTTAAAAGTTAATGACACCCCCAAATCAGTTTGCATATCGCAGTGCGATCTGCAAAGTCGAACAGGAATCGGAAAAAGGGTCCTGTGCGAGTTTGGCTCAAATGCGATGCAAATTCAGTCATACTATCTCTATGGCTGAAATCGGATTGCATGTGATTTGCACTGCAGTGCGGTGCGAATCACATCCGATTTCGGACATCGCAGCAGTGGGAACCGGCCCTAACACTTGATACATTTTTTTTTTTTTGGTCTCTTTTCATGAGTATTTAAAACCAGTTTTTTTTTGCTAGAAAATTAATTAGAACCCCCAAACATTTTACATTTTTTTTTCTAACACCCTAGAGAATAAAATGGCGGTCGTTACAATGCTTTTCTTGCGCAGCGGTCTTACAAGCGCACTTTTTTTTTTTAAAAATACACTTTTTTGAATTAAAAAATAAGACAACATTTAAGTTAGCCCAATTTTTTTATATATTGTGAAAGATAATGTTACGCCGAGTAAAGTGATACTCAACATGTCACGCTTCAAAATTGCGCCCGCTCGTGGAATGGCGACAAACTTTTATCATTAAAAATCTCCATAGGCGACATTTAAAAAATTCAACTGGTTGCATGTTTTGCATTACAGAGGAGGTCTAGGGCTAGAATTATTGCTCTCGCTCTACCGATCGCTGCAATAACTCATGTGTGGTTTGAATACCGTTTTCCTATGCAGGCGCTACTCACGTATGCGTTCGCTTCTGCATGCGAGCTTGGCGAAACGGGGCGCATTTAAAAAAAATGTTTTTCTTATTTATTTTACCTTTTATTTTTTATTTTTACACTGTTTAAAATAAAAAAAAAGTGTCACTTTTATTGCTATTACAAGGAATGTAAACATCCCTTGTAATAGAAAAAAGCATGACAGGTCCTCTTAAATATGAGATCTGGGGTCAAAAAGTCCTCACATCTCATATTTGGACTTAAATGCAAAAAATAAATAAATAAATAAATAAATTTTTGTCATTTTGAAAAAATGACATAAAAAAAATGTGCCTTTAAGAAGTATGGGCAGAAGTGACGTTTTGACGTCGCTTCCGTCCAGCTATGGTATGGAGACGGGAGGGGGCCATCTTCTCCCTCACTCCTCTCCATACCTAGCAAGGAGACACGTGCGATCGCCTCCGCCACTGCCGACAGCTCCGGTAAGTGGCGGAGGGCACTGGATCGCGGCGGGAGGGTGGCCCTCTCCCGCCACCGATAAAAGTGATCTTGCGGCGAATCCGCCGCAGAGATTACTTTTATCTTGTAGCCGACCACCGGCTGATTACGGGGATACCGGGGTTATGGCAGCTAGCTGCTGCCATAACGATATCCGTCCCCAAACCAGGGATACATCAGCGTGTGGCGGTCAAAAAAAAAAAAAAACAGTGAAAAGTTGAAGTTTTAAAAAAAACTGTAATATAAGATATTTAAATGTGATGACGTAGATTATTATATCCCACAGAATCACTATTCTTCAATCAGATATTTTTTACATTGGATTTAAATGACAGAAATGTGTGTGAAACAAAAGTGGATGCACCAAAGCCTCTCATTAATGTGCAGTAACACTAACATGGGGTTTAATACTTTATCCATATTGTGTCAGTCTGTTCCATTTTAAGACATTTCAAATGTCTTAAAATGGAACTGACTGTGACTGACACAATATGGAATAAAATAATAAACCCCATGTTAGTGTTACTGCACATGCTTGGGTCAGGTGCTTCTACTTTTGTTTCACATTCACAGTTTCACACACATTTTCTGTCAACTAAACGCCTTGCTACAGGCAGCCAGTCACTAATCCGTTTCCACTGTCAGGGGGGCACAGGGAGATGAATGATTTATCACATTTCTATAAAATTATACTTGGTATTGTCATGCAGGCAGCGGCGCGCTCTCTCTCACCTTATGCAGCTCCGCTCAGGCTGAAGAACGGAGCTGCCGACGTGACGACGTCACTTCCGGCTTTTAGAAAACCCGGAAGTGACCTCGAGAACTTCAACAACTATGCTCCCGCCCGTAGAATCACAGTGATTTTACGGGCGGAAGGCCGGAAGCTACTCAGCGTTCTTCATTGCGCCCCAAGGCGGGATAAATCCCCGCAAATGAAGCGCCATGTCTGCAATCTCGTGATTGCATTGACGTGGCGCTTCCCATAGTGCACTGTGTCGGGTGCCACAGTGCACTATGTTAAGGTTAAGGGATTTTTTTTTTCTCTTAAAGGGCCAGTTTTAAATTTTTTTTTTTTTCCAAATTTTTTTTTAATTTTTTTGTGACTACAGGAGGGGGGGGGGGGGCGGCGCCCGGGCGCCCCCTATGGACGGGCCGCCACTGATTGGCAGTCATACATGCCCACTCCATGACACTACCACTACCATGCTTCACTGATGAGGTGGTATGCTTTGGTAAGCTATCTAACAAAATTTTGGACCCACCAAGCCCTTCTTTACCCACTGGAAAGCTTTATTTAGCATACCTACTCATGACCACCTTTCAGTTTTCTGCCTAGTATGCCAAGGCGAACCTTACCAATATTCTGGGCAAACTTAAATTACTGGATCCTGCTCTCATCCTGGGTTGTGAACCGCCTCACCCTAGCAGGGGGTTAAATACCACTATCCCCTGAAGGATGCGAGTGCAACCTGTGATCACCCCTGTGCCTTTTACATCTCTATCCACTCATATGACTCTGAGAAGCCTATGCAGGCCCACTTACACCTCCAGTATGCTTAGTCTGGTTAAAAGTGTAATCTCTGTATGTGATATCATTATTAGCAAGTAGAATCTGCTCTCTCTCACCATGGTACAGTATGAGATGGAGACATCCTTATCATCCATGCTTCTTGGTTATTATTTTAACTACCTGTACATCCCTGAACCTATGGGGTGCCCTTGCTTATACAGTGCCTTGAAAAAGTATTCACCCCCCTGGCATTTTTCGTGTTTTGTTTTCTCACAACCTGGAATTAACATGGATTGTTTGAGGATTTGCATCATTTAATTTACAGAACATGCCCACAAGTTTGAAGATTTTTTTTTTATTATTGTGAAGCAAACAACAAATAGGACAAAATAACAGAAAAAGTCAATGTGCATAACTATTCACCCCCCTAAAGTTAATGCTTTGTAGAGCCACCTTTTTCGGCTATCACAGCTCCAAGTCACTTTGGATAAGTCTTTATGAGCTTGCCACAATTTACCACTGGGATGTTTGCACATTCCTCCTGGCAAAACAGCTCCAGCTCCTTCAAGTTGGATGGTTTGTGCTTGTGAACAGCAATCTTTAAGCCTGACCACATATTTTCTATTGGATTAGTTCTGGGCATTGACTAGGCCATTCCAAAACATTTACATGTTTCCCCTTAAACCACTTAAGTGTTGCTTTAGCAGTGTGTTTGGGGTCATTGTCCTGCTAGAAGGTGAACCTCCGTCCTAGCCTCAAATCACACACAGATTGGTACAGGTTTTGCTCAAGAATATCCCTGTATTTAGCACCATCCATCTTTCCCTCAACTCTGACCAGTTTCCCAGTCCCGACTGCTGAAAAACATCCCCACAGCATGATGCTGCCACCACCATGTTTCACTGTGGGGATGGTGTTCTTTGGGTGATGTGTTGTGTTGGGTGTGCGCAAGACATAGCGTTTTCTTTGTTGGCCAAAAAGTTCAATTTTAGTCTCACCAGAACAGAGCACCTTCCTCCATACATTTTGGGAGTCTTCCACATGCCTTTTCGCAAACTCAAAATGTGCCATTTTGTTTTTTGCTGAAAATAATGGCTTTCTTCTGGCCACTCTGCCATAAAGCCCAACTCTATGGAGCGTACGGCTTATTGTCATCCTATTTACAGATACTCCAGTCTCTGCTGTGGAACTCTGCAGCTCCTCCAGGGTTACTTTAGGTCTCTGTGCTGCCTCTCTGATTAATGCCCTCCTTGCCCGTTCCGTGAGTTTTGGTGTGCGGCCGTCTCTTGGCAGGTTTGCTGTTGTGCCATGTTCTTTCCATTTGGCTATGATAGATTTGATGGTGCTCCTAGGGATCATCAAAGATTTGGATATTTTTTTATAACCTAACCCTGACTTGTACTTCTCAACAACATTTCCCCTTACTTGTTTGGAGAGTTCCTTGGTCTTCATGGCAGTGTTTGGTTAGGTGTTGCAGCCTCTGGGGCCTTTCAAAAAGGTGTGTATATGTAATGACAGATCATGTGACACTTAGATTGCACACAGGTGGACATAATTTCACTAATTATGTGACTTCTGAAGGTAATTGGTTGCACCAGAGCTTTTTATGGGCTTCATAACAAAGGGGGTTAATACATACGCACATGCCACTTATCAGTTTTAGTTATTTTTGAAAATTAGGTTTATGTATATATTTTTCTAATTTTACTTCACCAATTTAGACTATTGTGTTCTGATCCATCACATATAATTCTGATTAAAAAAGCATTGAACTGAAGGCTGTACTGTAACAAAATAGGAAAAAAGCCAAGGGGGTGAATACTTTTGCAAGGCATTGTATTGATCAAACAGTATATAGATATAAGTTGTTGTTCTTGCCATGCTCTATGGTTTTAAACTACTAGATTGACACTTCTGTATCTGTCATTATTTGATGAGTATACTGTACACCATCTATCTCTTTGTTGTTATGTTTGGCTTTGATGTAATCTTCAAACTTTGAATAAAGATGTTTAAAATAAAAAAAATTCCATACTGCAAGATGAATGGCTAAAATATGTTATTTTTGAAGATGAATCAAATTAAAAATTTCTGTTTATTAGATAAAACATCTTAATATATCTTGTAGTTAAAAAGGCAAGTAGATTAGAGCTGTCTTACGCAACAATGTAATTAATATAATCTGTATTTTAATGTAAATTGAAATCGTATTCTTGCCTAATTTCCATTATGCAGCACATCTTCCAAAATACAATTCAAAAAGTGACCTTCAAAACAGGCTTTTACTATTTCTGACACTAATTGGATATGACACCACAATGCAGTAAAAGGACAAGTCCAATACTGCAAACAATTTTAAATTTTATTATCTGTAATATTTGCATATTAAGGTTTGGAATTACACCTCGTTCATAAGAAGCCCCAGTCTTGGCAAGGTGATGACTTCCTGATTATCTGTCTTTGAATGATGAATGAAATGAATATGTAGCCATCAAATAAAATATAAAATGAGAAGCTTCTGGTAAAAAGCCTTATCTATGTTCATGTTTACTGGAAAAAAAATATGCACATAAAATCAGAAGACGTGCATTACCTTTCTATTGTATATTATACTGAAAATAGGGGAAATACATTGTAGAATATGGAATAAACATCAAAGGAAAAAAAATCTTCATCCATCTGTCTGTATATGTAGTCATGTTTTAAATAATATGATCTGCTCCAACAGCAGAATAAAGTGTGGGGTTTCACCTAAACTATCTGCAACTATGGACAGCTCAGATTGCAAATTGTCTGTGTTAAAACGGGAGCTCAGGGTATACATATGAGTGAGACTACATGCCAAAGCTAAGAATCAACTGGAAGCCTGTACTTTAACATTCTGTTCCCACAGAACAAAGTATGTCTATGGCTTTGGGGGGTAGCACAACTCTTGATCATTTAGGCTGCTTTCACGCTGAGGCACTTTACAGGCGCTATAGGGCTAAAAATAGCGCCTGCATAGAGCCAGTAAAGAGCCTCTCCTCTCACTCCAGTGTGAAAGCCCGAGTGCTTTCACACTGGAGTGGTGCGCTTGCAGGACGGTAAAAAAAGTCCTGCAAGCAGCATCTTTGCAGCACTTTAGGAGCGGTGTATACATCGCTCTTAAGGCTCCATACACACTGAAGCTCATGTACAGCCATTTTGGGAGTTTGGGCGTTTTTTTTAAAAGCCCATGAACTCCCCTCTATGTTATGCTATGTGTCCATGCACACATGGACGTTTTTGGACATTTATCAGCAGTGGAGTTTATGGGCTGTGTTACCCATTTCCTATATTTAAGATTTCATATCTCAAAGATATGATGTGGGTTAAATGAGAGTTCTTTGACCAAGAGTGAAAGCTTTAAATATAATAACATTTATTAGGAAGTAGTTGAAAGTATAGCTAATACATAAACATCTATAATCTTATACCAAAGGAGGAAATAGTAGGTTAAAATAAAATAATTACATGAAGGAATACAGAGTATATTCCTTAAAACATTAATCTACACACATATTTAGTTACAAGTAAAAGGCATACCTTTCCCCTAATTCCCCTTTCTTACCAAGGTTCCATTCTGATGGGTGGTCTCC
>JBBDGP010005808.1:0-50000 GCA_037952835.1 Lithobates septentrionalis | reverse complement strand
TCTTTCATTTACATTCTGCTTTCAGCGGAGAATTTCCCACTGACAACAGGGGTGAGTTATGGTAGTTAGAAAACCGGTGGGTGCTTGCTCCTTAAAAACCAATGACTTATCCCTGCTGACTGGCAGCAGGAATGAGTGCCAGGTAGATGCTAAAATGGACATCAGCTATTTACATCCATTTACCTCCATTCAGGTCAATTTAAACAGAACAGGATGGAGACTTGTTTCATTAAAAAAGAAAAACAGACCCAAAAAGAAATGCTCATCAGTTCATATCAGATGCTCATTAGATGGTCATCAAAGAAAAAAGGGAATATTTTTGGGACTTTAAATTAGACGCAACAGGGAATATTGCACCTCCATCCCTGGTTGCTTTTGCAAAAAAGAGGGGGGAGGGGGGGACTTTAGATGAGGTGTGTGGGGTAGAGCCAGACAGAACCATATACATATGTAAAATTTTTTATTCTTTTTTAGACCAAAGATATGGCATGGATCAACCCATAGAAATGCATAATAGCACATTGGCATATAAAATACAAAGTATCAACATACATATTAAGGATAGTCACCAACATGACGACACAGAAAGTAAATATTATACATCACAGTCCCTCAAATAGAGTAGGCATAACATTATGTCAGGGTGGTAGAGCAATAAAAACCACCTGGAATCATAAATATGAGATGGATGCATCAAAATAAGCTTGACAACATTTCGTGGACTTCTATCCACTCATCAGGAGCAAGTGCATCCATGTACTAAAAGGGCCTAAAAAAAATCACCATTATAGTTTAATATAACCACAGACTGGAGGGGTAGAGGGATTAAAGATGATGATGAACAAATAAAGGCCATAAATGAAAGTACTCACATAAGAGCTGATACTAGGCCATGCGATACCACCTGCCGGAGGTAAGCCAGATAATTATGTCCAGCATGGGAGCTGAGGAAAGGACCTAAGCATGGATCAGGAGTACACACGCAATCCCCCCCCCCCCCCCCCCAAAAAAAAAGTGTGTATAGAAAAATCTTGATGTAACTGTGGATGGGATTTCTGTATTGTATACAATAAAGTAAGTGGTTTGTTACCATATTGGTATAAATAAAAAGAAATGTCATATAGAGTAGACCCATCACCACAGTATAGAAGTATATTGTGGAGCATATCAACAGAGTGAAAAAATAGGGTGTCCATATAGTAAGAATAGGGAAGAGGAGATGAGATTCCTGAAATCAGGAGAAATTAATGAAAACTGGAGTAAAGAAATATTAGTAATGCTTGTTATAGAGAAATTTAAGAATAAATCAAGAGCTTGCTATGTATTTACCCATGTAGGTCCTAATGGGATATGAACCAAAAATGGAGTGCAATGTGGGACTGCTGAGAAAAGGTCACTGCTGGGGAGCTGCAGGGTGAGCCTAATGGTCAGGGTCCCATCCAGCGTCACACTGGCATGACAAGGGAGAGACTGCACGGCAGCAGCCAGACCTAATCACCATGTGTCAGCCAAGCTGAAATAGCACACACCTGCATGAAGGGACGCCCACTGGGTGTCGCACGCATGGAGTGGAAGGTGTGGCTCAGATGCACAGTGAAATCGCCCACCCAATCCCCTATCCCCATAATGGGGAAGGAGGGGAGAGGGAAGGCATGCAGCGTGCATCGCAGCTCCCGTGCAAACAAAACACAAGCCAACCTGTCGGCTGCAGAACACACTGAACCAATTCAGCTCAAAGGAGTAGAGACAATTACAGCAGCAGTATGTCCATCAAAATCAGCTGTGTTCAATGTGGTATATGGTGACTTGACCACTAGGGGTCATATACAAGGAACTGAAGGCTCTTGAACCACACACACCTCCATCCCTATTCAGTATCAAAAAAAAAAGAGAATATTTTTGGGACTTTAAATGAGACGCAACAGGGAATATTGTGCCTCCATCCCTGGTTGCTTTTGCAAAAAAGAGGGGGGAGGGTGGGACTTTAGATGAGGTGCATGGGGTAGAGCCAGACAGAACCATATACATATGTAAAAAAAAAATTATTCTTTATTAGACCAAAGATAGGGCATGGATCAACCCATAGAAATGCATAATAGTACATTGGCATATAAAATACAAAGTATCAACATACATATTAGGATAGTCACCAACATGACACAGAAAGTAAATATTATACATCACAGTCCCTCAAATAGAGTAGGCATACAGTAACATTATGGCAGGGTGGTAGAGCAACAAAAAACATCTGGAATCATAAATATGAGATAGACGCATCAAAATAAGCTCAACGACGTTTCGTGGACTTCTATCCACTCATCGGGAGCAAGTGCATCCATGTACTAAAAGGAGATTAAAAAATCACCATTATAGTTTACTAGATGCTCATCTGTTTATATCCGTTAGCCCATAGAGATGCATTGCTGCCCATTTTTCATCCATTAATGGATAGATAAAACACAGATAAGAAGAAGAAGAAGAATCAACAATGAAGTGTGAGCTTTGCTAATTGATAATTATTTCCTGAATGTTAGTGGAAACATTGAGCTGAAAATAATACCATGGCCTCAAAGCAGCTATGCATGCTCCAAGCTGGGAAAGGAAACATGAGCAGGGACATTGTGCTGAAAAAAGTAAAATATATTTAAACAGTACATTAATAACAGGGCTTTTTTTCTCAAACAATAGGTGCTGGAACTCAACCACGACCCCCCAAAACCTCTCCCCCTACACACACTCTCCAAATCACATCAAATAGTGGGTGTGGTCATATTTCACAAACAGTAGGAGGGTCTAAAAGGGGCATTAAATATCAGGATTGCATTACATACAGAGTACAGAGTTCATGGGGGTTACACACAGAGTGCAGAGCTGTCATTCGTAAACACAGAAAGCAGACTTCTGTTTTTACAAGTGATTGTGGTGAGCAGGCACCAAGTTCCCCCTGAAAAAAAGCCCTGATTAATAACATTTTGTTTATTAAAGCACTTTTTTTATGCAACAATTCCTTTTAAAATAAAAAAAAGAATCACCTTTTTTCACCCTTTGTTTCAATTCAGAATTGCTGATCTTCTACTTACATTAACATGTTAAAGTTAAAAAATAATAAGTAACACTAGTGATTTGGTTAGGACTGGTTTCATTTTTTTTTAAGACTGCTTAGTTTGATGCATGTTTAATCCACAGTTTAGTAAACTTGTTACAGTTTTTATATTTTTATTTGGTGCTAAAGTGTTGACATACACATTCCTTACTTCACCACATTAGAACAGAATGCAGAAAAATAGCTTTATTTGCTATTTAGTGTGCACAGCAAACTAAAGCCCCATACACACGATAGGACTTTGTACAAACTTTCCCTTGGATTTTTGTACAAAGGGCGTTGCCCAAAAGTTTGACTTGCATACAGACGACAGGACTTTTCCAGCCAACTTTCAGCAAATCACATGGTTTTTCAGCTCTTTACCACCACCCTTTGGTCAACTTCTTTATTGTTGTCTGATATTGTGTCAATCTCGCCACTTTTATTGGTGAGATTGACACCTTGCGAGCCGGGTTCACACTGTTGGATCCCACGAGTTGGATCCCAGCCAATACCAGGCACTACCCCTACCCATTCACCTAGGGAAAAAAGTGTCAATAAAAAAAACACAGTACACAGGTTTTTAAAATAATTTATTAGGCAGCTCCAGGGTCTTCTTCCGACTTCGGGGGTCCTCTTCCGACTTCGGGGGTCTCTCTGGCGTCTTCTCCCGGTGTCCGCATCTTCTGCCGGCTCCACCGCTATCTACTGCCGCTCTTTTGCCAGCGGTGGCCCAGACTTCTGGATCGTCTTCTTCCCTCTTCTCTTCCAGAGATGTTGACACAACGCTCTCTCCAGCTGGAATGCTCTCTGAGCGCTCCGCAACGGACTTATATAGGCGGTGACCCCGCCCCCCTATGACATCACAGTCCCGGGGCATGCTGGGACTGTGAGGTCATAAGGGGGCGTGGTCATGTCATCCTATGATGTTTATTTCTTTTAGTAAAACAGGCCTTTCTATGCACATTTGGAGTATAGAAATCGGTAGAAAATCAGTTATGGGTGTAATCACTTTCAATCACTATTGCTGTGGAATTTCATTAGTCAGAAAGGATTTCACACAGCAAATGATTTATTTTACCAACAGCATCAAAATAGTCACAATCAACAATATGTGTTATAGATAAAAGAAACACCAAGGTACATGTAGATTATTACATCTTGAGTTGGAATAAAATGATTTGTTTAGATTAATTAGGTGATAGTTTAAATTGTGGGGAAACTTACAGATGATTGTCTGGTCTATTTGTAATAAAATGATGATCAAGTACCACCTTAATTTATTCATTTCTACATCACGTAAGTGAAATGGAATAATGTCATTTAATTAGTTAAAAATTACAGTTTAATTAGGACATAAAAATGGGTAGTGTATTCTAAAATCAATTAGCTTGTTCTGTTTAATAAGCACAACTAATTAGTTCAAAATCCCTACAATTCCTTCACTTACCTGGCAGCGTATAAAGCTAAAGTTTAGTCTTATTTTTTTTCCAGGATACAGCACTATACACATTAGATATGTGTAATGATATACACCTAAAAAATATAGAGAAAATACTGCGCTAAATGGGCATACCAGCTGCTAGCATCACAATAGACATAAATTGTGTAAAATAAACTAGTAAAAAATGCTGCGCTTTATAAATGATCATGTGTTAACACACACAGTGCCTTGAAAAAGTATTCATACCCCTTGAAATTTTCCACATTTTGTTATGTTACAACCAAAAATGTAAATATATTTGATTGGGATTTTATGTGATTGATCAACACAAAGTGGCACATAATTGTGAAGTGGAAGGAAAATGATAAATGTTTTTCACACTTTTTTACAAATAAATATCTGAAGCGTGGTGTGCATTTATATTCAACCCCCTTTACTCCAAACCTGTTCTGCCCACTGGGCTTTATTCAATTTACCTGTGTTTACGTGTTTAAAATAACATGTTGAATTTCTGATGTATGCCAAGCTAGGTATATGCAGAGCATAGGCACCACCTATTGTCCCTTTCTGGTATAGCTTTAGCTGCTTGTTTCAGTTACATATTGTATTCTTTAGAATGTGTTAATAAAGTTGTTAGGAACTAGGGCACTCTGGGGGATTCCCTAGAGGAAGTGAGTCAGCCAGCATTTTCAGAATGCACATCAAGATGGTAAGGCTGTTTCTTCAATCTCTCTCCGCCACCCCTCAGCGAGCTTAAAAAGTGAGTTCTTGTTATCTCATTCTGTGTTATAGAGCATTGTTTCCTAATCATATGCAAGTTTGTACTGATTGATGTATACTTTATCAATTTTTAGTTTCACCTGGCCTGTTCCAATAAATCTAAGATCAAAGAAATATGATATCTGAAGTTTATAGAGCAAACAGGTTTAGCTCTCTGTCCTAGTGACAGAACAGATACCCCTAACTAAAATCTAGTAGAACCAATTGCCTTCAGAAGTCACCTAATTAGTAAATTGGATCCACATGTGTGTAATTTAATTGCAGTATAAATACAACTGTTCTGTGAAGCCCTCAGAGGTTTGTTAGAGAACCTTAGTAAACAAACAGCATCATGAAGGCCAAAGAACACACCAGATAGGTCAAGTTGTTGAGTAGTTTAAAGCAGGGTTAGGTTATAAAAAATATCCCAGGCTTTGAACATCTGACCAAGCACTGTTCAATCCATCATCCAAAAATGGAAAGAGTATGGCACAACTGCAAACCTACCGAGACATGGCCGACCACCTAAACTGACAGGCCGGGCAAGGAGAGCATTAATCAGAGAAGCAGCCAAGAGGCGCATGGTAACTCTGGAGGAGCTGCAGAGATCCACAGCTCAGGTGGGAGAATCTGTCCACAGGACAACTATTAGTCATGCACTCCACAAATCTGGCCTTTATTGAAGAGTGGCAAGAAGAAAGCCATTGCTAATATAAAGCCATATAAAGTCCTGTTTGCAGTTTGCGAGAAGCCATGTGGGGGACACAGCAAACATGTGGAAGAAGGTGCTCTGGTCAGATTAGATCAAAATGGAACTTTTTGGCCTAAAAGCAAAATGTTATGTGTGGTGGAAAACTAACACTGCACGTCACCCTGAACACAACATCTCCACTGTAAAACATGGTGGTAACAGCATCATGTTGTGGGGATGCTTTTTTTTCAGCAGGGACAAGGAAGCTGGTCAGAGTTGATAGGAAGATGGATGGAGCCAAATACAGGGCAATCTTAGAAGAAAACCTGTTAGAGTCTGCAAAAGACATATTGACCTGTATATCAACATATAAGTAAAAGCAGAAAATAACACAACCTGCTATCATTAAGCTGTATTGATAAATGAGTCAATGTCCCATGCTACATTAATTCCATGGGGAGTAAGCCCTCAAGTCATCTATCCAAAATGACTCAAACCCGGAAACCCCTCTTTTAATTGAACTACTCCTCCAAGGCGGCACATATTTATCAAGAATTAGAAACTGTGTCCCCTTGGAGTCCCTATTATGATAGTGTAAATAGTGTTTAGGGACACTGTGATTTGGTCCTAAGGGTTCGCTATATAGATGACATCCTCCTCCTCTGGAATGGCAGTCAGCAGTCACTTGATACTTTTATTACCCAACTTAACACCAACACTAGAGGTATTTCCCTCTTCTATAAGGCCAGTCAACATATAATTGATCTCCTTGACCTCGAAATCGAAGTTCGGAATAAGCGTCTAGTCAATAGAATGTATTTCAAACCCACCGATCAGAATGCATACATATCTGTAGACAGCTGCCATCATTAGGCTTGGCTCCAATCTGTGCCTCGCAGCCAATTCCTGAGATTATGGCATAACTACTCAGATATAAAAGATTATAAACAACAAGTTTCAATGCTTAAGCATCAGTTAATAGAAAAGGGTTATGACCCTTAGGTCCTGGATATGGAAATTAATAGAGCCCAGAGAGTCAATAAGAATACCTTCCTAATGGATAAAACAACTACTAAAACAGATGATAAATATTGTTGTTCCTATTTTACTTCCTTTTCCATGCAACACAAACAAATTCAGAAAATCCTTAATTAACACTGGTACATTTAAAAAAAACAATTGGATTGCCCCTAATGACATAATTCCCCCCTATAGAAGTCTATTTTTCCATAAATTGGGTGGGCTATTCGCCATGCAAAAAGTGTAATGTGTGTCATGAAAATTCTTGCAAAAAGAAGAGTGACACTTTTCAGTCCACAGTGACAGGTCGCTCTTACCCTATAAAACACAAGGGGGACATAGTTTCTAACTATTGATCAATATGTGCTGCCTTGGAGGGGTAGTTCAATTAAAAGAGGGGTTTCTAAGCTTGAGACATTTTGGATATATGAGTTGAGGGCTTACTCCCCATATAGAATGAATGTGGAGTGGGACATCGACTCATTTATCAATACAGCTTAATGATAGCAGGTTGTGTTATGTTCTGCTTTTACTTTTATGTTGATATACAGGTCAATAGTCACATTAATACATGTCATATTAGCTTTATTTATGTGCACAGGTGGATTTGTGCATTGACTGTCCATCCATACTATTTACTTTTCCTCTCTTATACATTTTTTTCATGAGTTTTGCCAGCCATACATATTTTCACAATTTTTATATATGTAGATTTTTTTTTCAATCATGGGTATATATTTCTGGTTCTATATCTACACAATTTTCTCTACAAATTCACTTATTTTCTTTTTGTGTTTTAGTTTTTGGTTTACAACCTATTTTTATCTATTTGGATATTGACACTGGATATGATAAGGGCATTTATGCCTACTTCCATGTTCCCGGTCCTTTGGTCTACAGTAAGATGGCTTCCAAGGACCTTGGCACGCATTATCCCCTGATGTCACTGACCAAGACTTGGTATGCAGGTTAATTTAAAATGTTTTTAATGTTTTTATAGATTTACATTCTGAAAAATCTATATAAACGCAAAGCCCTGATAGGCCTTAAACCCCAGATGATGTTCAATGTGAGGAAACGCATTGGATGGAGTCCTGTTTGGTCATTGCTTGGTCCTGTTTGGTCATTAGTGATGGTCATCTTTGGTGAAGTTTAATGATGTAAAGCTCTGTTTTATTTCTACCAAATGTAAGTGTTTTTAATCTTTTTTTTAATAAATTGGTTATACAGATTCACACTATGTGTGGACATCTATATATTTTTACATGGATCTACTGAATGAGAGCCTGGTTTATGTGCATTGAACTCAACCTTTGGTTACAACTTAGATGGGTTGCTTTATGTCCAATGATTGGGAGATTCTTCCAGTGATCTACTGTCATTCTGGCTTGCTTTAACTCCACTAGTTCCAGTAAGCGCAATAAGATTTCTCTGGATGTGTGGTGTTTTGGCACTGGTGACACACATGAAGACAGCACCATCACTGTTTGGAGTCATTCTTTTGGATTCATTGATTTGGAGTCACATTCAGAGGAAATGAAATAAGGGGGGGACCGGAAGCTGTTTTTTTTTCTGATTTTTATTTCCTGGCAATTCTGTTACATTCAGCTAATGAGTAATCAATTGTTAAGGACGCGGTGGCTGGCTTCCCAGCCCACTCCCTAACAACCAGCTATTTTTCGCACAGAATTTAAAACGGTCAAGCATTTTTCAACTTATCCAAATTTAAATTGTTTAGAAAGCTTGGAAGTTGTTAGAAAATGAATATACAAAACAAAACTAAAAAAAATGTTACTATTTCATTTGAAGATTCAAATACACTTGAATCTCAGAATAACCAAATATGTGTCCGAATTTATATTCAGACCAGAAACAAATTTCACATGTCTAAAAAGGACTACACTAAAAACTTAATCTGTGGTATCAGTGTGGAATAGGGAGCTGATCGTGTAGAAAACCACAATGTGGGCATAGGTCCATGTTGTACAAACAATATATAAATGATCAAAAAAGCCACAAGTTAATTTAAAAAAGTGCATCCATATAGCTCAACGCATTTCGTGGCATATGCTCCACTTCCTCAGAGCAGATGCAAGTCTATAAGAAATATATAAATGGTATTATAGTCTAACGATTTGCCCAATTGAAGACAAGAAAAAAGAAAAATCAAAAAGGGGTAAATACCACCAAAAAGGTGGGATCCCTACCTTATTGTGCTCACAGATCAGCTCAAAGTTCCACATGTGGTTATATGGAATAGGAAATAACAGGATAACACCTGCATTGGGAGCTGTGGGAGTAATGCTGATGGCCACTGGGACATATGCATAGATACTTAGAGAAACTTGCAAATCTTCATTGGGTGATTGAAGGTAATATGCCTGGCAGTCCAAGAGAGTTCTAAAGAAATTATATATATATATATATATATATATATATATATATATATATATATATATATATATATATATATATTTATTTTTTTTTATATATATATATATATATATATATATATAAATTAACATAACAGTACGTATATTAATACCAGCAGGCATATAGAGTGTGACTACCAGTGAATCGCAGAGGAAAAAGCAAAGAAGGAACTAGAGAGTGCAGTTGGAGGATGCAGAGAAAACCAGAAAATAAATTCAATTTTAATGATATGCCAAAAATTGTAATGATATGGACCTGTCAAACAGGTGCAGAAAAAATTGTTCTTTGGGTGTTGTGGCGCCTTCACACCTTAATCCTATAGAGGTACTCTTGATGAAAGCAAGAATTGCCCTTGCTGTCAAAAATTGTAATGATATGCACCTGTCAAACAAGTGCAGAAAAAATTGTTCTTTGGGTGTTGTGGCGCCTTCACACCTTAACCCTATAGAGGTACTCTTAATGAAAGCAGAAATTGGCCTTGCTGTCAAAAATTGCAATGATATGTGCCTGTCAAACAGGTACGGAAAATAGTTTGACAGTACATGCTCAGTGTCTAAATGCAAGCTTGTTAAAGCTGCTGGCTTTACAACTTCTGCCTTTCTGCCTGGTGGATTCTGCCCCCTTCTGTGACTTTGCAGAATGTGCTGTACCACAATGGAAGGTTCCCAGGCGCTATTTCTTTTCATATAAGGCCATTCCAGCTCTCTATCATCATGTGGAAGGCAATGTTGTGGTATCGTTGGGCAAGGCAGTCAGCCGCAAAGTCCATGTTACTGCTGACACGTGGTCCAGCAAGCAAAGGGCAGGGATGATATATTTTGTTCACAGCACACTGGGTAACTCTGCTTGCAACTCGGAAGGATGCAGGACAGGGCTCAATGCTGCAGCTTGTTGTGCCCCCACATTTCCAAACAGCTGGTGATGATGCAAGATTTGTCAGCTCTACCCCCTCCTCCTCCTCCATGCCCTTCTCTGCTAAATTGTCCTATGAACCTCATGCATCCCCTAAGCGTTCAAAGGGTTATTCAATGAGTCAGGCTAAAAGGTGCCATGCAGTGCTTCAGCTGGTCTGTCTAGGGCACAGGAACCACACCGGAGCAAAGATTCTTGCAGCTCTGCAGGGACAGGCCCAGAGGTGGTTCATGCCATGCCAGCTGGAGCCAGGAATGGTGGTGTGTGATAATGGCACAAACTTCCTGTCCACCCTTACACAGGGAAAGTTGACACACGTGCCATGACTCGCACATGTCCTCAATTTGATGGTGCAGCATTTCCTAAATAGGTATCCAGGGGTGGAAGATCTACTAAAGCAGGCCTGAAGTGTGTGAAGCCATTTTAGGTGGTCATACAAAGTCAGTGGTCAGTTGGCTTAAAGTGGGGTTCCACCCAAAAAAAAAAACATACCTAAAAAATTCTAAAAAAAAAAACAAAAAAACATTTGGATATTTTTTTTTTTTTTACTTACCTCTAAATGCCTGTTGCATTGTTGGGCTGGTGACATCACTTCCCCCTGGCACAGGAAGGGCTCGGCTCTTCTCCCTCCCTCCTGTCAATCATCTGGGACCCATTGCAGGTCCCAGGTGATTGAGCGGCCAATCACGGCGCTCGGCGCCGCTCGCGCATGCGCAGTGGGTGCCAGGCTGTGAAGCCACAGCCCGGCGCCCACAGTTGAAATGCCGGCGCCGACGAGCGGAGGGGGGGGACGAGCGGGGCTTCGATCCCCCGCACCGCTGGACCCAGGGACAGGTGAGTGTCCAATTAAAAGTCAGCAGCTGCAGTATTTGTAGCTGCTGACTTTTAATTTTTTTTTTTTTTAATGGCCCCCCTGGGTGGAACTCCTCTTTAAATTCAGCGGGAATTCCACCTGCCCGTAAACCGCCTTATTTGTGTCATGCCCACTAGACATGTGCACTGCAGAAATATTAGTTTGTTGTTGTTCTCCTTATATTCGTTTTTCCTTTTTTTTTTCAGGTCATTCGTTATGATCGCAATTCGTAAATTTGAAAAAAAATCGTAAATTAAGAAAAAATCAGAAATTAAAAAAAAATCAGAAATTCGAAAAAAATTGGAAATTCGAAAACTTATAACTAACTAATAATAACTTTTACTAGCTATTAAATTATAGGTATTGGAATTTCCTTTCAAATTTGGCTGTTAGTGAACGTAATGAATACAAATATGTCCGAAGTTACGAATTATTCAAAATAACGAATGCTGCATCTAAACAAATTTAATAGAACACATTAATAATAAATAATAATAATAAAAAAAAGTTTTTATTATTATTATTGTAATTTATTATTATTAATTAGTTACGTTCCATTCGTTTAGATACGGTATTCGTTATTTTGGATAACAGGCAAATTTGAAAGGAAATTCCAATACCTATAATGTAATAGCTAGTAAGGATGAGCCTGATGTTCAAGTCGAACGCAAGTTCGACTTGAACAACGGGTGTTCGCCGAACAGCAAACATTATTCGGTGTTCGCGGCAAATTCGAAAGCTGCGAAACACCGTTAAAATCTATGGGACACTAACATGAAAAACCAAAAGTGCTTATTTTAAAGGCTTATATGCAAGTTATTGTCATAAAAAGTGTTTGGGGACCCGGGTCCTGCCCCAGGGGACATGGTATCAATGCAAAAAAAGTTTTAAAAACGGCAGTTTTTTCAGGAGCATTGATTTTAATAATGCTTAAAGTGAAACAATGAAAATGCAATATTCCCCTAAATATCGTGCCTGGGGGGTGTCCTTGGTATGCATGTAAAGTAGCGCATCTTTCCCTCGTTTAGAACAATACCACAGCAAAATGACATTTCTAAAGGAAACAATCTAATTTAAAACTGCTCGCAGCTGTAACAATCTGTCAGATCCTGGCAATATAGATAAAAATCATTGAAAAAAAAACGACATGGGGACCTGGGTCCTGCCCCAGGGGACATGTATCAATGCAAAAAAAGTTTTAAAAACGGCCATTTTTTAGGAGCAATGATTTTAATAATGCTTAAAGTGAAACAATAAAAATGAAATATTCATTTAAATATCATGCCTGGGGGGGTGTCCTTAGTATGCCTGTAAAGTAGCGCATTTTTCCCGCGTTTAGAACAATACCACAGCAAAATTACATTTCTAAAGAAAAAGTCATTTAAACTGCTCGCGGCTGTAATGAATTGTCAGATCCTGGCAATATAGATAAAACTCATTGAAAAAAACGGCATGGGTTCCCTCCCAGTCCATTACCAGGTCCATTGGGTCTGGTATGAATATTAAGGGGAACCTTTAAAAAAAAAAGCATGGGGGTCCCCCCAAAATCTATACCAGGCCCTTCAGGTTTGGTATGGATATTAAAGGGAACACTGCACCACATTTTTAAAAAAAATGGCGTAGGGGTCCACTCAAAATCCATACCAGGCCCTTCAGGTCTGGTGTGGATTTTAAGGGGAACCCTGCACCAAGATAAAAAAAATGGTGTAGGGGTCCCCCCAAAATCCATATCAGACCCTTATCCAAGCACGCACGCACGCAAAGGGGACAAGAGGGCGCCCCCTTCTAAACTGTACCAGGTCACATGCCCTCAACATGGGGTGGATGCTTTGTCACCCCAAAAACACCTTGTCCCCATGTTGATGGGGACAAGGGCCTCATCCCCACAACCCTTGCCTGGTGGTTGTGCGGGTCTGCGGGCGGGGGGCTTTCAAAATCTGTAAGCCCCCTTTAACAGGGGGACCCCCAGATCCTGGCCCCCCATGTGAATGAGTATCTGGTACATTGTACCCCTACAGGGTCCCACTTACTGAAGCCTCTTTGCGATGACAGCTGTTATATAGCTGAGGGTGGGGCCACCCGGTGACATAAATGGGTGACCACGCCCTCTTTGACATCAGGTGACAATATTCTACATTGACAATAGAAGCACTGAACAGAGCCATGTTCTATCTCTCTCCATGCCGCTATCACACTTCAAATGGCCACTATGGAAAGAATACTTTTATAGTGTGGGGCGGGATTAAGAGCAATGAGCCATGATTGGATACAGTCATCATGACAGTGTTCAATCATGGCTCTGACAGTGCTCTGTGCCCTGATTGGGGCGAAGCTTTCATTGCTTCAGCCAATCATGGCTTTCAATGCACTGTGCCGCAGCCCAGTGCATTGTGGTCGTTCAGCGGGCTGAACAAACGGTTGAACGACCCTATAATTTGGTTGTTCGGAGAACTTCCGAACTGTCATAAACCAGATGTGACCAGAACTGTGTGACTGTGACAGAGTGAACCAGACATAAACAGGTGAAAGTAAATAAGTTTGTTAAAGTAAATGCATATAAATGTGAACACACCACCAATACAAACAGAGTGAACTGAACAACCAAACTGATATAAAACCAACCAGTATATACACATATATGTATATATATCTATCTATATATATATATATATCTATATATATATATATATATATATATATATATATATATATATAGATAGATAGATAGATATATATAGATATATATAGATATATATATAGATATATATAGATATATATAGATATATATATAGATATATATAGATATATATAGATATATATATAGATATATATAGATATATATAGATATATATATAGATATATATAGATATATATAGATATATATATAGATATATATAGATATATATATATAGATATATATATATATATATATATATAGATATATATATATATATATATCTATATATCTATCTATATATCTATATATATATATATATATATATATATATATATATATATATATATCTATATATATATATATATATATAGATATATAGATATATATATATATAGATATATATACATATATGTGTATATACTGGTTGGTTTTATATCAGTTTGGTTGTTCAGTTCACTCTGTCTATATATATATATATATATATATATATATATATATATATATATATATATAGATATATATATAGATATATAGATATATAGATATAGTAAAAGGGAGTACCAGAATCGTAGTCAAGCCAGGCCAGGCCAGAGTCATAAACAGGAGGTCAGCAGATGGGGGGCCAGGAGTCAACAGACAGGGAACAAGATGGAAGGAATCAGGCTGTAGGGCAAGGATCCAGGGATACAGGAACAGAAACAAACAGGTTCAGGGTCCAGGATACAGGATACAGGAATCAGGGTTCAGGTCCAGGATCAGGATCACAGATAAACAGGCTGCAGTTCAGGGCACAAGGACAATACCAGGGCAAGGTGTGTGTGCACTTGCCAGGTATTTATACTATAGCAGCTATCAAAGTCAGGTGATGCCTAATTGCAGAAGGTAATGCCTGCTCCACACTGCCAGGATCCATCCACTGGTGGACACCAGTACTGCGGCTCAAAGATGACATAATACCAGCAGGAGAAAGCTCTGACAGTTCCAAACTGCCAGGAGACACCTGCTGGTGGACCTCAGTACTGCACGCCAAATGATAGATATTACTAGCAGAGGGAACACTGTTAATTTTAGTCTTAGGACTAAAATGGCATTTTAGTTTTATTCTCATTTTAGTCTTAGGACTAAAATGGCATTTTAGTTTTAGTCTCATTTTAGTCTTTAGACTAAAATGGCTTTTAGTTTTAGTCGTATTTTAGTAATCTCAATTGTTTTTGTTTTAGTCGTATTTTAGTCACCTAAAATGTTTTAGTCATTTTAGTTGACTAAATTAACACTGGCAGGGAACCTTTCCTGACAGAACCCCCCCCTCGAAGGAGCGACCTCCGGACGCTCCAACTAGCCGTTGCTGGGGAAAGTCCATGGCGTCAAGCCGGGCAGCGGGCAAAGTCACATCAGGTTGGGCAATAAGTACGTCAAGCTGGGTAGCAGGCACAGGAACCTCAAGCTGAGTAGCGGGGACATCGAGCTGGACAGCAGGCACATCAAACTGGGCAACAGGCACAACGAACTGGGCAACAGGCATGGGCACATTAAGCTGGGCTGCTGGCACAGGCACATCAAGCGGGGCAGCAGGCACAGGCACATCAAGTGGGGCAGCAGGAACATCAAGCGGGGCAGCAGGCACAGAAACATCAAGCAGGGCAGCAGGCACAGACACATCAAGCTGGGCAGCAGGCACGGACACATCAAGCTGGGCAGCAGGCATGGGCACATCAAGTGGGGCAGCAGGCATGGACACATCAAGCTGGGCAGCAAGCACGGACACATCAAGCTGGGCAGCAGGCAGGGACACATCAAGCTGGGCAACAGGCATGGACACATCAAGCTGGGCAACAGGCATGGACACATCAAGCTGGGCAGCAGGCATGGGCACATCAAGCTGGACAGAAGGCAGGGGCACATCAAGCTGGGCAGCAGGTACAGGCACTTCAAGCTGGGCAGCAGATACTTCAAGCTGGGCAGCAGGCATGGGCACTTTAAGCTGGGCAACAGGCACGGGCACTTCAAGCTGGGCAACAGGCACGGGCACTTCAAGCTGGGCAGCAGGCACGGGTACATCAAGATGGGTAGCAGACAGTGGCACATCAGGTTGGGCAGCAGACAGTGGCACATCAGGCTGGGCAGCAGACAGAGGTACATCAGGCTGGACAGCAGACAGGAACACATCAGGCTGGGCAGCGGACAGGAACACCTCAGGCTGGGCAGCAGACAGAGGCTCATCAGGCTGGGCAGCAGACAGAGGCACACCAGGCTGGGCAGCAGATAGGGACACATCAGGCTGGGCAGCAGACAGAGGCTCATCAGGCTGGGCAGAAGACAGAGGCTCATCAGACTGGGCAGCAAACAGTGGCACATCAGGCTGGGCAGCAGACAGGAACACATCAGGCTGGGCAGCAGACAGAGGCTGGGCAGCAGACAGAGGCACATCAGGCTGGGCAGCAGACAGAGGCACACCAGGCTGGGCAGCAGATAGGGACACATCAGGCTGGGCAGCAGACAGAGGCTCATCAGGCTGGGCAGAAGACAGAGGCTCATCAGACTGGGCAGCAGACAGTGGCACATCAGGCTGGGCAGCAGACAGGAACACATCAGGCTGGGCAGCAGACAGAGGCTGGGCAGCAGACAGAGGCATATCCAGCTGGGCAGCAGATAGGGACACATCAGGCTGGGCAGCATGCTCCGCAGGCCGGGAAACGGGCAATGCACCCTCAGACCAGGAAACAGACACCAGGACTTCAGGCTGGAACACTGGCTCTGGTTCTTCGGGCTGGAATGCTGGCTCTTCAGACTGGAACGCTGGCTCTGGCTCTTCAGACTGGAACGTTGGCTCTGGCTCTTCAGACTGGAACGCTGGCTCTGGCTCTTCAGGCTGGAATGCTGGCTCTTCAGGCTGGAACACTGGCACCTCCGGCTGCAACACTGGCACCTCCGGCTGGAACACTGGCACCTCTGGCTGGAACACTGGCACCTCCGGCTGGAACACTGGCACCTCCGGCTGGAACTCTGGCACCTCCGGCTGGAACTCTGGCACCTCCGGCTGGAACTCTGGAACTTCGGGCTGGAACTCTGGAACTTCGGGCTGGAACTCTGGCACTTCGGGCTGGAACTCTGGCACCTTGGGCTGGAACTCTGGCACTTCACACTGGGATACTGGCACCGGAACTTCAAGCTGGGACAGATTGGTGGGTGTGGAGGCAGGTTGGGTTAATGGCAGGATCATTTTGGTTGGGAAAAACTTTTGTTCTTTCTTTGGCTTAGCCACTGAAGCTCTATAGGTAACAGCAGGTCTGTAGGTAAGGGGTGCAGCAGACTGGAAAGGAGGATTGGGATATTGCAGAGAAGAGGTGACAGTAGCTGGGGGAAGATCTTGTGGGTTTGTAGGCAGTGGGGAAGAGGCAGGTGGGTTGAATAGGTACAGGGAGCAGAGACCGGATATGAGTATTTGGTTGGGAGCAGTGTATACTGGGCTGCAAATGAGGTTAACGTGGCTGATGGGGAAACATACATTTGAGTAGGCTGGTGTCTGATGGCAGAGGTGGCTTGTTTGGCTGGGGCTGATTGCACCATGTCAGACCATGCCAAAAGTATAGGTTGTACAAACTGTAGTTTTAAATAGTCCAAAAGACTGAGCAGACACAATGCACTCAGCAATCACCTGTGGGGAACAGGCTGAGTAGTGCTCACAAAAATCAGCGGGGTCATCTTCAAAAAGCCACACTAGGGATACCACTTGATTCACAATAAAAGGAGAAGTGAAATCATCATGGCCCTCTGGAATGCAGGGCAGGGCCAGCTCAGTAGAGATCTTGATCAAAGGCTGCACCTCTCCAAACAATATATAACCCTGATCGACCAGGGAGTGAGCCAAACGAATAGCTGCAAACAACTGGTCACTAGACCATACTTTCAAAGCCTGGCGGCAATAATCACTACTTTCAGATGCCAGCAGAGAAAAATAAATAACCTCATTGACATTCATGTTTGCAACCAAACTGAATCAAAATGGTTCCCCCATGCAGCCACTTCTGGTCAGGGATGGCCCTGGTATTCTGTCATAAACCAGATGTGACCAGAACTGTGTGACTGCGACAGAGTGAACCAGACATAAAACAGGTGAAAGTAAATAAGTTTATTAAAGTAAATGCATATAAATGTGAACACACCACCAATACAAAGAGTGAACAAACTGAACAACCAAACAGTGATAATAAACCAACCAGTATATATATATATATATATATATAGTAAAAGGGAGTGCCAGAATCGTAGTCAGGCCAGGGTCATAAACAGGAGATCAGCAGATGGGGGGCCAGGAGTAAACAGACAAGGAACAAGATGGAAGGAATCAGGCTGCAGGGCAAGGATCCAGGGATACAGGAACAGTAACAAACAGGTTCAGGATACAGGAATCAGGGTTCAGGTCCAGGATCAGGATCAGGAACAATCACATAAACAGGCTACAGATCAGGGCACAAGGACAATACCAGGGCAAGGTGTGTGTGCACTTGCCGGGTATTTATACTATAGCTGCTATCAAAGTCAGGTGATTCCTAATTGTAGAAGGTAATGCCTGCTCCACACTGCCAGGATCCATCCGCTGGTGGACGCCAGTACTGCGGCCCAAAGATGACATAATACCAGCAGGAAAAAGCCTTGACAGTTCCAAACTGCCAGGAGACAACTGCTGGTGGACCTCAGTACTGCACGCCAAATGATAGATATTACCAGCGGAGGGAACCTTTCCTGACACGAACAGACAATGTTTGGCTTGAACTCATGCTCTGGCCAAACTGTTCATTAATCCTTACTAATCTTGTTCCCCTCAATCAGAAAGGCCCAGAAGAAAGAGAAAAATCGATGGGTGAGCTGGTGGTTTCTGGCTCTACAGGTAAAACACAGATCAGGTACAAAGATGGGAAATTTTAGGCTACAGGTATTCCAATCCTGGGGTTGAAACAAGGAGGGATATGCATCACATTGTCTTACACGGAGGCTGGAAAAGTCCTGTTTGGGATTTAGACATCTCCCAGGCTCACCTGGGACACACTCTAGAGCCTAGGAAACAGACAAGTCATGCCTGTGAGAGCTGAAAGTTTGGTGAAAAGCTGTAAAACGGTGTATGTACAGGCTACCAAGTGATAAGCTTGGACAACCTGATAATTAGGGATGAGCCGAACACCCCCCGGTTCGGTCGCACCAGAACCTGCGAACGGACCGAAAGTTCGCACGAACGTTAGAACCCCATTGACGTCTATGGGACTCGAACGTTCAAAATCAAAAGTGCTCATTTTAAAGGCTAATTTGCATGGTATTGTCCTAAAAAGGGTTTGGGGACCCGGGTCCTGCCCCAGGGGACATGTATCAATGCAAAAAAAACTTTTAAAAACGGCCGTTTTTTCGGGAGCAGTGATTTTAATGATGCTTAAAGTAAAAAAAAAAAAGTGAAATATTCCTTTAAATATCGTACCTGGGGGGTGTCTATAGTATGCCTGTAAAGTGACGCGTGTTTCCCGTGTTTAGAACAGTCCCTGCACCAAATGTCATTTTCAAAGGAAAAAATCTCATTTAAAACTGCTTGCGGGTTTAATGTAATGTCGGGTCATGGCAATATGGATGAAAATCAGTGAGACAAACGGCATGGGTACCCCCCAGTCCATTACCAGGCCCTTTGGGTCTTGTATGGATATTAAGGGGAACCCCGCACCCAAATTAAAATAAGGAAAGGTGTGGGGCCACCAGGCCCTATATACTCTGAACAGCAGTATACAGGCGGTGCAAACAAGACAGGGACTGTAGGTTTGTTGTTAAGTAGAATCTCTTTGTAATTTTGAACGGGTACATTTTTAACGTGTTTAGTTCAAGCCAAAAAATCTTTTTTAAGCTTTTTGGAAAACATAGGGAAGGGTTATCACCCCTGTGACATTTGTTTTGCTGTATTTCCTCCTCTTCAGAAGATTTCACCTCACTTTTTGTCCCAATGAAAAATGTTTTTTGAAAATTTGGGTTTTTTGTGGAACAAGGATTGGAAAGCATCAGTGGAAAGGAGAAATTTTTTTTCCCATATTAACTCTTACAGGAGAGAATTTCCCTTCCTAGGGGTAGATTTCATCTCACTTCCTGTTGTCTCCTTCCATTTGCAAGTAGGAGTCGTTTGTAAGTTAGATGTTTGAAAGTAGGGTCCTGCCCTATATACTCAGCAGAAATTTGGGCCTTAGGTGTTGCTGTGGCCACAACACTGTAAGCCCTCACAGGGCCCTGCTGTGAAATATTAGATCAAGAATTGTAATTACATGCCCCTGTTGAACAGGAGCTGAAAAATTGGGCCTTAGGCACTGGTGCTGGTGCCACAACACTGCAACCCCTCACAGACACTCTAGTTGGAATGCAGGAACGAGCCCTGCTGCAAAGTATTACATCAAAAATTGTAATTACACGCCCCTGTCAAACAGGGGCTGAAAAATTGTGCCTTAGGCACTGGTGGTGGCGCCCAGAACCAAAAATGTTCTTACAAGCTATCAGCATGATGATTGAGGAGGAAGAGGATAATTACTCAGGGATAGTCACTCAGCATCAGCATAGGCAGTCTTTGAAGGGATCTGAGATTTCAAAAAAAATTATTCGGTTACATCAGCATCAGGTGCTTGGTAGCTGGTGGTGATCCAAGACTGATTCATTTTTATGAAGGTCAGTCGATCGACCGAGTCGGTGGACAGACGCACCCTGTGATCGGTTACCACGCCTCCAGCAGCACTGAATGTGCGTTCCAAAAGAACGCTGGATGCAGCACAGGCCAGTAGCTCAATTGCATACTGTGCAAGCTCTGGCCAGTGATCTATCCTCAAGACCCAGTAACCCAGAGGATTTTCGGTGGGAAAGGTGTCCAAGTCTGATCTTGCCCCTAGGTATTCCTGCACCATGTAAAACAGATGCTGGCGATGGTTGCTGGAACTGATCATACCTTGGGGCTGCGGACCAAAAAATTGTCTGAACGCATCGGTCAGACGGCCACCTTCTCCACCGCTCCTTCTTTGACTGACCGAAGCCTCAGCAACACGTTGTCCAGAAACAGGAGTTTGTAACCTCCCAGTCTCTGAGAACGCGCTGCACAGACCTTTCTGCAAGGCCTCCCGAAGATGTTTCATCCTCTGCTCCCTCTGCGATGGCAAGATAAGGTCCGCAACCTTACCCTTGTAACGTGGATCAAGGAGGGTTGCCAGCCAGTATTGGTCCTTCTCCTTGATACCACGAATACGAGGATCCTTACGCAGGCTTTGCAGGATCAGGGAGGCCATGCAGCGTAGGTTTGCTGAGGCATTCGGTCCGGAGTCCTCTGGGTCACAAAGGACGACATGGTCCGCAGCCACCTCCTCCCAACCACGTACAAGTCCATGTGTTTCTTGGGACTGATCCCTTAAAGACTGCTGCTGATGCTGAGTGCCAGGCTCCACCTCCATACTGACACAATCTTCCTCCTCCTCCTCCTTCTCCTCCTCGTCCTCTTCCTGTGTGATCAGCGGGCACGCAGGAACACTGTCTGGATAAAGGGGGCCTTGAGAGCTAAGGAAGTCCTCCTCTTCCTGCCTCTGTTCTGCCTCAAGTGCCCTGTCCATTATTCCATGCAGCGTGTGCTCCAACAGGTGGACAAGGGGGACAGTGTCACTGATGCATGCACTGTCACTGCTCACCATCCTCGTGGCCTCCTCAAATGGTGACAGGACAGTGCATGCATCCCTGATCATGGCCCACTGGCGTGGGGAAAAAAACCAAGCTCCCCTGACCCTGTCCTGGTGCCATAGTTGCACAGGTACTCATTGATGGCCCTCTGCTGCGTGTGCAGCCGCTGCAGCATGGCCAACGTTGAGTTCCACCTGGTGGGCATGTCACAGATTAGGCGGTTCTTGGGCAGGTTAAACTCCTTTTGGAGGTCCGTCAGCCGAGCACTGGCATTATATGACCGGCGGAAATGCACACAGACTTTCCTGGCCTGCCTCAGGACATCCTGTAAGCCCGGGTACCTGCCCAAGAACCGCTGCACCACCAAGTTAAGGACGTGAGCCAAACAGGGCACATGGGTCATTTGTCCCTGTCGGAGGGCAGAGAGGAGGTTGGTGCCATTGTCGCAAACCACCATTCCTGCCTTAAGTTGGCGTGGCGTCAACCACCTCTGAACCTGCCCCTGCAGAGCTGACAGAACCTCTGCCCCAGTGTGGCTCCTGTCCCCCAAGCACACCAGCTCAAGCACCATATGGCATCTTTTGGCCTGCGTACTTGCGTAGCCCCTTGAACGACTACGGAGCACCGCTGGTTCCGAGGAAGAGGCCATGGAGGAAGAAGAAGAGGAGGGGGTGGAGGAGAGAGGTGTGTCACAATCATTAGCATTTTGGAGGCGTGGTGGCGGAACAACCTCCAACACTACTGCACCTTGTCCTGCATCCTTCCCAGCTGCCAGCAGAGTCACCCAATGCGCCGTGAAACTTAGGTAACGTCCCTGTCCATGCCTGCTGGACCATGAGTCAGTGGTAATATGCACCTTACCGCTGACCGCCCTGTCCAGCGAGGCATGGACATTGCCTTCCACATGCCGGTAGAGAGCCGGAATCGCCTTCCGTGAGAAAAAGTGGTGTTTGGGTACTTGCCACTGAGGAACCGCACATTCCACAAACTCACGGAAGGGGGCAGAGTCTACCAACTGAAAAGGCAGCAGTTGAAGTGCTAGCAATTTTGCCAAGCTAGCATTCAACCGCTGGGCATGTGGATGGCTGGGAGCAAACTTCTTTCGGCGGTGCAGCAGCTGGGGCAGGGAAATTTGCCTGGTACAATCTGACGTCGGTGTACCAAAAGCAGATTGCCCACAAGTACTTGGCTGTTACACACCTAATTCTACACCTTCATTTCTCTCAGTGCAGGTCTCAGAGAGGACTGAAGGTCTAGTGGGGTTGGAAATCTCAGCTGATGAGGAGCAAGGAGAGGTCCTCTTTGTTCTTTGGTGTGGGTCTTTTAGATACGCTTGCCAACGAACTGCATGGCAGGTCAACATATGTCTGGTCAAGCATGTGGTACCCAAGCGGGAGATGTTTTGGCCACGTGAGATACGCTTGAGACATATGTTGCAAATAGCAGCGGTGCGATCTGATGCACTCGTCTCAAAAAAGGCCCACACCAAAGAACTTTTTGAATAATGCGCAGAGACTGCAGCGCCCTGCACATGTGGAGCTTCGGGGTGTGATGCAGTCAATGTGCTGCCCTTAGGCTGGCCCCTGGAGGGCATCCTGCCTCGTTGGTGATGTGCCGCCTCCTCCTCCTCCTCCTCCTCCTCCTCTCTCCTATCAGGCACCCACGTTGAGTCAGTGACCTCATCATCCCCTCCCTCCTCATCACTGGAGCAAACCTGGCAGTATGCTGCAGCAGGGGGAGCATGACTGCCAGATTGCTGTCCTTCTTGGGCACCCCCTCTGTCCATGCTCATGTTACTGCCTTCATCGAGCTCAGTATCATCATCAGAGCCTTCCAAACGCTGGGCATCCTCCTGGAGCATGTACCCAACACTGTGGTCAAACAGTTCGAGGGACTCCTCAGGAGGACATGGTGGAGCTAGGGAAGGAGTCACTGATGACATTGAGCCGAGGGAAGAGGCCGCTGCTTTGCCAGACAAAGCACCCTGGGCATGGGTGAGAGAGGATGAGGAGGACGGCTTGGTCATCCACTCGACCAAGTACTGATACTGCAGCTAGCAAAATCAACTGCCTGCCTGTAGTATGAGAACACCACCAACCTTCTACAGGTAGCTTTAGCTGAACACTGTGAGGTGGACGCACCCCACTAACTTGTAGGTTTAGCTGAACACTGTGAGCAGGACGCACTGCACTAACTGTAAATAGTCTAGCTGCCTGACCGTGGTACTAATAGGATCAAAAGAACACCAGTAATTTTCTTCAGCTAGCTTTATATACTGTAACAAGACAAGCCTGCCTGTCAGTAGGAAGATAACAGGAACGGATCTAGCTGAACACTGTGAGCAGGACGCACTGCACTAAATGTAAATAGTCTAGCTGCCTGACCGTGGTACTAATAGGATCAAAAGAACACCAGTAATTTTCTTCAGGTAGCTTTATATACTGTAACAAGACAAGCCTGCCTGTCAGTAGGAAGATAACAGGAACGGATCTAGCTGAACACTGTGAGCAGGACGCACTGCACTAAATGTAAATAGTCTAGCTGCCTGACCGTGGTACTAATAGGATCAAAAGAACACCAGTAATTTTCTTCAGGTAGCTTTATATACTGTAACAAGACAAGCCTGCCTGTCAGTAGGAAGATAACAGGAACGGATCTAGCTGAACACTGTGAGCAGGACGCACTGCACTAAATGTAAATAGTCTAGCTGCCTGACCGTGGTATTAATAGGATCAAAAGAACACCAGTAATTTTCTTTAGGTAGCTGTAAATACTGTAACAAGACAAGCCTGCCTGTCAGTAGGAAGATAACAGGAACGGATCTAGCTGAACACTGTAAGCAGGACGCACTGCACTAAATGTAAATAGTCTAGCTGCCTGACCGTGGTACTAATAGGATCAAAAGAACACCAGTAATTTTCTTCAGGTAGCTTTATATACTGTAACAAGACAAGCCTGCCTGTCAGTCGGAAGATAACAGGAACGGATCTAGCTGAACACTGTGAGCAGGACGCACTGTACTAAATGTAAATAGTCTAGCTGCCTGACCGTGGTACTAATAGGATCAAAAGAACACCAGTAATTTTCTTCAGGTAGCTTTATATACTGTAACAAGACAAGCCTGCCTGTCAGTAGGAAGATAACAGGAACGGATCTAGCTGAACACTGTGAGCAGGACACACTGCACTAAATGTAAATAGTCTAGCTGCCTGACCGTGGTACTAATAGGATCAAAAGAACACCAGTAATTTTCTTCAGCTAGCTTTATATACTGTAACAAGACAAGACTGCCTGTCAGTAGGAAGATAACAGGAACGGATCTAGCTGAACACTGTGAGCAGGACACACTGCACTAAATGTAAATAGTCTAGCTGCCTGACCGTGGTACTAATAGGATCAAAAGAACACCATTAATTTTCTTCAGGTAGCTTTATATACTGTAACAAGACAAGCCTGCCTGTCAGTAGGAAGATAACAGGAACGGATCTAGCTGAACACTGTGAGCAGGACGCACTGCACTAAATGTAAATAGTCTAGCTGCCTGACCGTGGTACTAATAGGATCAAAAGAGCACCAGTAATTTTCTTCAGGTAGCTTTATATACTGTAACAAGACAAGCCTGCCTGTCAGTAGGAAGATAACAGGAACGGATCTAGCTGAACACTGTGAGCAGGACGCACTGCACTAAATGTAAATAGTCTAGCTGCCTGACCGTGGTACTAATAGGATCAAAAGAACACCAGTAATTTTCTTCAGGTAGCTTTATATACTGTAACAAGACAAGCCTGCCTGTCAGTAGGAAGATAACAAGAACGGATCTAGCTGAACACTGTGAGCAGGACGCACTGTACTAAATGTAAATAGTCTAGCTGCCTGACCGTGGTACTAATAGGATCAAAAGAACACCAGTAATTTTCTTTAGGTAGCTGTAAATACTGTAACAAGACAAGCCTGCCTGTCAGTAGGAAGATAACAGGAACGGATCTAGCTGAACACTGTGAGCAGGATGCACTGCACTAAATGTAAATAGTCTAGCTGCCTGACCGTGGTACTAATAGGATCAAAAGAACACCAGTAATTTTCTTCAGGTAGCTGTATATACTGTAACAAGACAAGCCTGCCTGTCAGTAGGAAGATAACAGGAACGGATCTAGCTGAACACTGTGAGCAGGACGCACTGCACTAAATGTAAATAGTATAGCTGCCTGACCGTGGTACTAATAGGATCAAAAGAACACCAGTAATTTTCTTCAGGTAGCTTTATATACTGTAACAAGACAAGCCTGCCTGTCAGTAGGAAGATAACAGGAACGGATCTAGCTGAACACTGTGAGCAGGACGCACTGCACTAAATGTAAATAGTCTAGCTGCCTGACCGTGGTACTAATAGGATCAAAAGAACACCAGTAATTTTCTTCAGGTAGCTTTATATACTGTAACAAGACAAGCCTGCCTGTCAGTAGGAAGATAACAGGAACGGATCTAGCTGAACACTGTGAGCAGGACGCACTGCACTAAATGTAAATAGTCTAGCTGCCTGACCGTGGTATTAATAGGATCAAAAGAACACCAGTAATTTTCTTTAGGTAGCTGTAAATACTGTAACAAGACAAGCCTGCCTGTCAGTAGGAAGATAACAGGAACGGATCTAGCTGAACACTGTAAGCAGGACGCACTGCACTAAATGTAAATAGTCTAGCTGCCTGACCGTGGTACTAATAGGATCAAAAGAACACCAGTAATTTTCTTCAGGTAGCTTTATATACTGTAACAAGACAAGCCTGCCTGTCAGTCGGAAGATAACAGGAACGGATCTAGCTGAACACTGTGAGCAGGACGCACTGCACTAAATGTAAATAGTCTAGCTGCCTGACCGTGGTACTAATAGGATCAAAAGAACACCAGTAATTTTCTTCAGGTAGCTTTATATACTGTAACAAGACAAGCCTGCCTGTCAGTAGGAAGATAACAGGAACGGATCTAGCTGAACACTGTGAGCAGGACACACTGCACTAAATGTAAATAGTCTAGCTGCCTGACCGTGGTACTAATAGGATCAAAAGAACACCAGTAATTTTCTTCAGCTAGCTTTATATACTGTAACAAGACAAGACTGCCTGTCAGTAGGAAGATAACAGGAACGGATCTAGCTGAACACTGTGAGCAGGACACACTGCACTAAATGTAAATAGTCTAGCTGCCTGACCGTGGTACTAATAGGATCAAAAGAACACCATTAATTTTCTTCAGGTAGCTTTATATACTGTAACAAGACAAGCCTGCCTGTCAGTAGGAAGATAACAGGAACGGATCTAGCTGAACACTGTGAGCAGGACGCACTGCACTAAATGTAAATAGTCTAGCTGCCTGACCGTGGTACTAATAGGATCAAAAGAGCACCAGTAATTTTCTTCAGGTAGCTTTATATACTGTAACAAGACAAGCCTGCCTGTCAGTAGGAAGATAACAGGAACGGATCTAGCTGAACACTGTGAGCAGGACGCACTGCACTAAATGTAAATAGTCTAGCTGCCTGACCGTGGTACTAATAGGATCAAAAGAACACCAGTAATTTTCTTCAGGTAGCTTTATATACTGTAACAAGACAAGCCTGCCTGTCAGTAGGAAGATAACAAGAACGGATCTAGCTGAACACTGTGAGCAGGACGCACTGTACTAAATGTAAATAGTCTAGCTGCCTGACCGTGGTACTAATAGGATCAAAAGAACACCAGTAATTTTCTTTAGGTAGCTGTAAATACTGTAACAAGACAAGCCTGCCTGTCAGTAGGAAGATAACAGGAACGGATCTAGCTGAACACTGTGAGCAGGATGCACTGCACTAAATGTAAATAGTCTAGCTGCCTGACCGTGGTACTAATAGGATCAAAAGAACACCAGTAATTTTCTTCAGGTAGCTGTATATACTGTAACAAGACAAGCCTGCCTGTCAGTAGGAAGATAACAGGAACGGATCTAGCTGAACACTGTGAGCAGGACGCACTGCACTAAATGTAAATAGTATAGCTGCCTGACCGTGGTACTAATAGGATCAAAAGAACACCAGTAATTTTCTTCAGGTAGCTTTATATACTGTAACAAGACAAGCCTGCCTGTCAGTAGGAAGATAACAGGAACGGATCTAGCTGAACACTGTGAGCAGGACACACTGCACTAAATGTAAATAGTCTAGCTGCCTGACCGTGGTACTAATAGGATCAAAAGAACACCAGTAATTTTCTTCAGGTAGCTTTATATACTGTAACAAGACAAGCCTGCCTGTCAGTAGGAAGATAACAGGAACGGATCTAGCTGAACACTGTGAGCAGGACGCACTGCACTAAATGTAAATAGTCTAGCTGCCTGACCGTGGTACTAATAGGATCAAAAGAACACCAGTAATTTTCTTCAGGTAGCTTTATATACTGTAACAAGACAAGCCTGCCTGTCAGTAGGAAGATAACAGGAACAGATCTAGCTGAACACTGTGAGCAGGACGCACTGCACTAAATGTAAATAGTCTAGCTGCCTGACCGTGGTACTAATAGGATCAAAAGAACACCAGTAATTTTCTTCAGGTAGCTTTATATACTGTAACAAGACAAGCCTGCCAGTAGGAAGATAACAGGAACTGATCTAGCTGAACACTGTGAGCAGGACGCACTGCACTAAATGTAAATAGTCTAGCTGCCTGACCGTGGTACTAATAGGATCAAAAGAACACCAGTAATTTTCTTCAGGTAGCTTTATATACTGTAACAAGACAAGCCTGCCTGTCAGTAGGAAGATAACAGGAACGGATCTAGCTGAACACTGTGAGCAGGACGCACTGCACTAAATGTAAATAGTCTAGCTGCCTGACCGTGGTACTAATAGGATCAAAAGAACACCAGTAATTTTCTTTAGGTAGCTGTAAATACTGTAACAAGACAAGCCTGCCTGTCAGTAGGAAGATAACAGGAACGGATCTAGCTGAACACTGTGAGCAGGACGCACTGCACTAAATGTAAATAGTCTAGCTGCCTGACCGTGGTACTAATAGGATCAAAAGAACACCAGTAATTTTCTTCAGGTAGCTTTATATACTGTAACAAGACAAGCCTGCCTGTCAGTAGGAAGATAACAGGAACGGATCTAGCTGAACACTGTGAGCAGGACGCACTGCACTAAATGTAAATAGTCTAGCTGCCTGACCGTGGTACTAATAGGATCAAAAGAACACCAGTAATTTTCTTCAGGTAGCTTTATATACTGTAACAAGACAAGCCTGCCTGTCAGTAGGAAGATAACAGGAACGGATCTAGCTGAACACTGTGAGCAGGACACACTGCACTAAATGTAAATAGTCTAGCTGCCTGACCATGGTACTAATAGGATCAAAAGAACACCAGTAATTTTCTTCAGGTAGCTTTATATACTGTAACAAGACAAGACTGCCTGTCAGTAGGAAGATAACAGGAACGGATCTAGCTGAACACTGTGAGCAGGACACACTGCACTAAATGTAAATAGTCTAGCTGCCTGACCGTGGTACTAATAGGATCAAAAGAACACCAGTAATTTTCTTCAGCTAGCTTTATATACTGTAACAAGACAAGACTGCCTGTCAGTAGGAAGATAACAGGAACGGATCTAGCTGAACACTGTGAGCAGGACACACTGCACTAAATGTAAATAGTCTAGCTGCCTGACCGTGGTACTAATAGGATCAAAAGAACACCATTAATTTTCTTCAGGTAGCTTTATATACTGTAACAAGACAAGCCTGCCTGTCAGTAGGAAGATAACAGGAACGGATCTAGCTGAACACTGTGAGCAGGACGCACTGCACTAAATGTAAATAGTCTAGCTGCCTGACCGTGGTACTAATAGGATCAAAAGAACACCAGTAATTTTCTTCAGGTAGCTTTATATACTGTAACAAGACAAGCCTGCCTGTCAGTAGGAAGATAACAGGAACGGATCTAGCTGAACACTGTGAGCAGGACGCACTGCACTAAATGTAAATAGTCTAGCTGCCTGACCGTGGTATTAATAGGATCAAAAGAACACCAGTAATTTTCTTTAGGTAGCTGTAAATACTGTAACAAGACAAGCCTGCCTGTCAGTAGGAAGATAACAGGAACGGATCTAGCTGAACACTGTAAGCAGGACGCACTGCACTAAATGTAAATAGTCTAGCTGCCTGACCGTGGTACTAATAGGATCAAAAGAACACCAGTAATTTTCTTCAGGTAGCTTTATATACTGTAACAAGACAAGCCTGCCTGTCAGTCGGAAGATAACAGGAACGGATCTAGCTGAACACTGTGAGCAGGACGCACTGCACTAAATGTAAATAGTCTAGCTGCCTGACCGTGGTACTAATAGGATCAAAAGAACACCAGTAATTTTCTTCAGGTAGCTTTATATACTGTAACAAGACAAGCCTGCCTGTCAGTAGGAAGATAACAGGAACGGATCTAGCTGAACACTGTGAGCAGGACACACTGCACTAAATGTAAATAGTCTAGCTGCCTGACCGTGGTACTAATAGGATCAAAAGAACACCAGTAATTTTCTTCAGCTAGCTTTATATACTGTAACAAGACAAGACTGCCTGTCAGTAGGAAGATAACAGGAACGGATCTAGCTGAACACTGTGAGCAGGACACACTGCACTAAATGTAAATAGTCTAGCTGCCTGACCGTGGTACTAATAGGATCAAAAGAACACCATTAATTTTCTTCAGGTAGCTTTATATACTGTAACAAGACAAGCCTGCCTGTCAGTAGGAAGATAACAGGAACGGATCTAGCTGAACACTGTGAGCAGGACGCACTGCACTAAATGTAAATAGTCTAGCTGCCTGACCGTGGTACTAATAGGATCAAAAGAGCACCAGTAATTTTCTTCAGGTAGCTTTATATACTGTAACAAGACAAGCCTGCCTGTCAGTAGGAAGATAACAGGAACGGATCTAGCTGAACACTGTGAGCAGGACGCACTGCACTAAATGTAAATAGTCTAGCTGCCTGACCGTGGTACTAATAGGATCAAAAGAACACCAGTAATTTTCTTCAGGTAGCTTTATATACTGTAACAAGACAAGCCTGCCTGTCAGTAGGAAGATAACAAGAACGGATCTAGCTGAACACTGTGAGCAGGACGCACTGTACTAAATGTAAATAGTCTAGCTGCCTGACCGTGGTACTAATAGGATCAAAAGAACACCAGTAATTTTCTTTAGGTAGCTGTAAATACTGTAACAAGACAAGCCTGCCTGTCAGTAGGAAGATAACAGGAACGGATCTAGCTGAACACTGTGAGCAGGATGCACTGCACTAAATGTAAATAGTCTAGCTGCCTGACCGTGGTACTAATAGGATCAAAAGAACACCAGTAATTTTCTTCAGGTAGCTGTATATACTGTAACAAGACAAGCCTGCCTGTCAGTAGGAAGATAACAGGAACGGATCTAGCTGAACACTGTGAGCAGGACGCACTGCACTAAATGTAAATAGTATAGCTGCCTGACCGTGGTACTAATAGGATCAAAAGAACACCAGTAATTTTCTTCAGGTAGCTTTATATACTGTAACAAGACAAGCCTGCCTGTCAGTAGGAAGATAACAGGAACGGATCTAGCTGAACACTGTGAGCAGGACACACTGCACTAAATGTAAATAGTCTAGCTGCCTGACCGTGGTACTAATAGGATCAAAAGAACACCAGTAATTTTCTTCAGGTAGCTTTATATACTGTAACAAGACAAGCCTGCCTGTCAGTAGGAAGATAACAGGAACGGATCTAGCTGAACACTGTGAGCAGGACGCACTGCACTAAATGTAAATAGTCTAGCTGCCTGACCGTGGTACTAATAGGATCAAAAGAACACCAGTAATTTTCTTCAGGTAGCTTTATATACTGTAACAAGACAAGCCTGCCTGTCAGTAGGAAGATAACAGGAACAGATCTAGCTGAACACTGTGAGCAGGACGCACTGCACTAAATGTAAATAGTCTAGCTGCCTGACCGTGGTACTAATAGGATCAAAAGAACACCAGTAATTTTCTTCAGGTAGCTTTATATACTGTAACAAGACAAGCCTGCCAGTAGGAAGATAACAGGAACTGATCTAGCTGAACACTGTGAGCAGGACGCACTGCACTAAATGTAAATAGTCTAGCTGCCTGACCGTGGTACTAATAGGATCAAAAGAACACCAGTAATTTTCTTCAGGTAGCTTTATATACTGTAACAAGACAAGCCTGCCTGTCAGTAGGAAGATAACAGGAACGGATCTAGCTGAACACTGTGAGCAGGACGCACTGCACTAAATGTAAATAGTCTAGCTGCCTGACCGTGGTACTAATAGGATCAAAAGAACACCAGTAATTTTCTTTAGGTAGCTGTAAATACTGTAACAAGACAAGCCTGCCTGTCAGTAGGAAGATAACAGGAACGGATCTAGCTGAACACTGTGAGCAGGACGCACTGCACTAAATGTAAATAGTCTAGCTGCCTGACCGTGGTACTAATAGGATCAAAAGAACACCAGTAATTTTCTTCAGGTAGCTTTATATACTGTAACAAGACAAGCCTGCCTGTCAGTAGGAAGATAACAGGAACGGATCTAGCTGAACACTGTGAGCAGGACGCACTGCACTAAATGTAAATAGTCTAGCTGCCTGACCGTGGTACTAATAGGATCAAAAGAACACCAGTAATTTTCTTCAGGTAGCTTTATATACTGTAACAAGACAAGCCTGCCTGTCAGTAGGAAGATAACAGGAACGGATCTAGCTGAACACTGTGAGCAGGACACACTGCACTAAATGTAAATAGTCTAGCTGCCTGACCATGGTACTAATAGGATCAAAAGAACACCAGTAATTTTCTTCAGGTAGCTTTATATACTGTAACAAGACAAGACTGCCTGTCAGTAGGAAGATAACAGGAACGGATCTAGCTGAACACTGTGAGCAGGACACACTGCACTAAATGTAAATAGTCTAGCTGCCTGACCGTGGTACTAATAGGATCAAAAGAACACCATTAATTTTCTTCAGGTAGCTTTATATACTGTAACAAGACAAGCCTGCCTGTCAGTAGGAAGATAACAGGAACGGATCTAGCTGAACACTGTGAGCAGGACGCACTGCACTAAATGTAAATAGTCTAGCTGCCTGACCGCGGTACTAATAGGATCAAAAGAACACCAGTAATTTTCTTCAGGTAGCTTTATATACTGTAACAAGACAAGCCTGCCTGTCAGTAGGAAGATAACAGGAACTGATCTAGCTGAACACTGTGAGCAGGACGCACTGCACTAAATGTAAATAGTCTAGCTGCCTGACCGTGGTACTAATAGGATCAAAAGAACACCAGTAATTTTCTTCAGGTAGCTTTATATACTGTAACAAGACAAGCCTGCCTGTCAGTAGGAAGATAACAGGAACGGATCTAGCTGAACACTGTGAGCAGGACGCACTGCACTAAATGTAAATAGTCTAGCTGCCTGACCGTGTTACTAATAGGATCAAAAGAACACCAGTAATTTTCTTTAGGTAGCTGTAAATACTGTAACAAGACAAGCCTGCCTGTCAGTAGGAAGATAACAGGAACGGATCTAGTTGAACACTGTGAGCAGGACGCACTGCACTAAATGTAAATAGTCTAGCTGCCTGACCGTGGTACTAATAGGATCAAAAGAACACCAGTAATTTTCTTCAGGTAGCTTTATATACTGTAACAAGACAAGCCTGCCTGTCAGTAGGAAGATAACAGGAACGGATCTAGCTGAACACTGTGAGCAGGACGCACTGCACTAAATGTAAATAGTCTAGCTGCCTGACCGTGGTACTAATAGGATCAAAAGAACACCAGTAATTTTCTTCAGGTAGCTTTATATACTGTAACAAGACAAGCCTGCCTGTCAGTAGGAAGATAACAGGAACGGATCTAGCTGAACACTGTGAGCAGGACGCACTGCACTAAATGTAAATAGTCTAGCTGCCTGACCGTGGTACTAATAGGATCAAAAGAACACCAGTAATTTTCTTCAGGTAGCTTTATATACTGTAACAAGACAAGCCTGCCTGTCAGTAGGAAGATAACAGGAACGGATCTAGCTGAACACTGTGAGCAGGACGCACTGCACTAAATGTAAATAGTCTAGCTGCCTGACCGTGGTACTAATAGGATCAAAAGAACACCAGTAATTTTCTTCAGCTAGCTTTATATACTGTAACAAGACAAGCCTGCCTGTCAGTAGGAAGATAACAGGAACGGATCTAGCTGAACACTGTGAGCAGGACGCACTGCACTAAATGTAAATAGTCTAGCTGCCTGACCGTGGTACTAATAGGATCAAAAGAACACCAGTAATTTTCTTCAGGTAGCTTTATATACTGTAACAAGACAAGCCTGCCTGTCAGTAGGAAGATAACAGGAACGGATCTAGCTGAACACTGGTGAGCAGGACGCACTGCACTAAATGTAAATAGTCTAGCTGCCTGACCGTGGTACTAATAGGATCAAAAGAACACCAGTAATTTTCTTCAGGTAGCTTTATATACTGTAACAAGACAAGCCTGCCTGTCAGTAGGAAGATAACAGGAACGGATCTAGCTGAACACTGTGAGCAAGACGCACTGCACTAAATGTAAATAGTCTAGCTGCCTGACCGTGGTACTAATAGGATCAAAAGAACACCAGTAATTTTCTTTAGGTAGCTGTAAATACTGTAACAAGACAAGCCTGCCTGTCAGTAGGAAGATAACAGGAACGGATCTAGCTGAACACTGTGAGCAGGACGCACTGCACTAAATGTAAATAGTCTAGCTGCCTGACCGTGGTACTAATAGGATCAAAAGAACACCAGTAATTTTCTTCAGGTAGCTTTATATACTGTAACAAGACAAGCCTGCCTGTCAGTAGGAAGATAACAGGAACGGATCTAGCTGAACACTGTGAGCAGGACGCACTGCACTAAATGTAAATAGTCTAGCTGCCTGACCGTGGTACTAATAGGATCAAAAGAACACCAGTAATTTTCTTCAGGTAGCTTTATATACTGTAACAAGACAAGCCTGCCTGTCAGTAGGAAGATAACAGGAACGGATCTAGCTGAACACTGTGAGCAGGACACACTGCACTAAATGTAAATAGTCTAGCTGCCTGACCGTGGTACTAATAGGATCAAAAGAACACCAGTAATTTTCTTCAGGTAGCTTTATATACTGTAACAAGACAAGACTGCCTGTCAGTAGGAAGATAACAGGAACGGATCTAGCTGAACACTGTGAGCAGGACACACTGCACTAAATGTAAATAGTCTAGCTGCCTGACCGTGGTACTAATAGGATCAAAAGAACACCATTAATTTTCTTCAGGTAGCTTTATATACTGTAACAAGACAAGCCTGCCTGTCAGTAGGAAGATAACAGGAACGGATCTAGCTGAACACTGTGAGCAGGACGCACTGCACTAAATGTAAATAGTCTAGCTGCCTGACCGTGGTACTAATAGGATCAAAAGAACACCAGTAATTTTCTTCAGGTAGCTTTATATACTGTAACAAGACAAGCCTGCCTGTCAGTAGGAAGATAACAGGAACGGATCTAGCTGAACACTGTGAGCAGGACGCACTGCACTAAATGTAAATAGTCTAGCTGCCTGACCGTGTTACTAATAGGATCAAAAGAACACCAGTAATTTTCTTTAGGTAGCTGTAAATACTGTAACAAGGCAAGCCTGCCTGTCAGTAGGAAGATAACAGGAACGGATCTAGCTGAACACTGTGAGCAGGACGCTCTGCACTAAATGTAAATAGTCTAGCTGCCTGACCGTGGTACTAATAGGATCAAAAGAACACCAGTAATTTTCTTCAGGTAGCTTTATATACTGTAACAAGACAAGCCTGCCTGTCAGTAGGAAGATAACAGGAACGGATCTAGCTGAACACTGTGAGCAGGACGCACTGCACTAAATGTAAATAGTCTAGCTGCCTGACCGTGGTACTAATAGGATCAAAAGAACACCAGTAATTTTCTTCAGGTAGCTTTATATACTGTAACAAGACAAGCCTGCCTGTCAGTAGGAAGATAACAGGAACGGATCTAGCTGAACACTGTGAGCAGGACGCACTGCACTAAATGTAAATAGTCTAGCTGCCTGACCGTGGTACTAATAGGATCAAAAGAACACCAGTAATTTTCTTCAGGTAGCTTTATATACTGTAACAAGACAAGCCTGCCTGTCAGTAGGAAGATAACAGGAACGGATCTAGCTGAACACTGTGAGCAGGACGCACTGCACTAAATGTAAATAGTCTAGCTGCCTGACCGTGGTACTAATAGGATCAAAAGAACACCAGTAATTTTCTTCAGCTAGCTTTATATACTGTAACAAGACAAGCCTGCCTGTCAGTAGGAAGATAACAGGAACGGATCTAGCTGAACACTGTGAGCAGGACGCACTGCACTAAATGTAAATAGTCTAGCTGCCTGACCGTGGTACTAATAGGATCAAAAGAACACCAGTAATTTTCTTCAGGTAGCTTTATATACTGTAACAAGACAAGCCTGCCTGTCAGTAGGAAGATAACAGGAACGGATCTAACTGAACACTGTGAGCAGGACGCACTGCACTAAATGTAAATAGTCTAGCTGCCTGACCGTGGTACTAATAGGATCAAAAGAACACCAGTAATTTTCTTCAGGTAGCTTTATATACTGTAACAAGACAAGCCTGCCTGTCAGTAGGAAGATAACAGGAACGGATCTAGCTGAACACTGTGAGCAGGACGCACTGCACTAAATGTAAATAGTCTAGCTGCCTGACCGTGGTACTAATAGGATCAAAAGAACACCAGTAATTTTCTTTAGGTAGCTGTAAATACTGTAACAAGACAAGCCTGCCTGTCAGTAGGAAGATAACAGGAACGGATCTAGCTGAACACTGTGAGCAGGACGCACTGCACTAAATGTAAATAGTCTAGCTGCCTGACCGTGGTACTAATAGGATCAAAAGAACACCAGTAATTTTCTTCAGGTAGCTTTATATACTGTAACAAGACAAGCCTGCCTGTCAGTAGGAAGATAACAGGAACGGATCTAGCTGAACACTGTGAGCAGGACGCACTGCACTAAATGTAAATAGTCTAGCTGCCTGACCGTGGTACTAATAGGATCAAAAGAACACCAGTAATTTTCTTCAGGAGCTTTATATACTGTATCAGACAAGCCTGCCTGTCAGTAGGAAGATAACAGGAACGGATCTAGCTGAACACTGTGAGCAGGACACACTGCACTAAATGTAAATAGTCTAGCTGCCTGACCGTGGTACTAATAGGATCAAAAGAACACCAGTAATTTTCTTCAGGTAGCTTTATATACTGTAACAAGACAAGCCTGCCTGTCAGTAGGAAGATAACAGGAACGGATCTAGCTGAACACTGTGAGCAGGACGCACTGCACTAAATGTAAATAGTCTAGCTGCCTGACCGTGGTACTAATAGGATCAAAAGAACACCAGTAATTTTCTTCAGGTAGCTTTATATACTGTAACAAGACAAGACTGCCTGTCAGTAGGAAGATAACAGGAACGGATCTAGCTGAACACTGTGAGCAGGACACACTGCACTAAATGTAAATAGTCTAGCTGCCTGACCGTGGTACTAATAGGATCAAAAGAACACCAGTAATTTTCTTCAGGTAGCTTTATATACTGTAACAAGACAAGCCTGCCTGTCAGTAGGAAGATAACAGGAACGGATCTAGCTGAACACTGTGAGCAGGACGCACTGCACTAAATGTAAATAGTCTAGCTGCCTGACCGTGGTACTAATAGGATCAAAAGAGCACCAGTAATTTTCTTCAGGTAGCTTTATATACTGTAACAAGACAAGCCTGCCTGTCAGTAGGAAGATAACAGGAACGGATCTAGCTGAACACTGTGAGCAGGACGCACTGCACTAAATGTAAATAGTCTAGCTGCCTGACCGTGGTACTAATAGGATCAAAAGAACACCAGTAATTTTCTTCAGGTAGCTTTATATACTGTAACAAGACAAGCCTGCCTGTCAGTAGGAAGATAACAAGAACGGATCTAGCTGAACACTGTGAGCAGGACGCACTGTACTAAATGTAAATAGTCTAGCTGCCTGACCGTGGTACTAATAGGATCAAAAGAACACCAGTAATTTTCTTTAGGTAGCTGTAAATACTGTAACAAGACAAGCCTGCCTGTCAGTAGGAAGATAACAGGAACGGATCTAGCTGAACACTGTGAGCAGGATGCACTGCACTAAATGTAAATAGTCTAGCTGCCTGACCGTGGTACTAATAGGATCAAAAGAACACCAGTAATTTTCTTCAGGTAGCTTTATATACTGTAACAAGACAAGCCTGCCTGTCAGTAGGAAGATAACAGGAACGGATCTAGCTGAACACTGTGAGCAGGACGCACTGCACTAAATGTAAATAGTATAGCTGCCTGACCGTGGTACTAATAGGATCAAAAGAACACCAGTAATTTTCTTCAGGTAGCTTTATATACTGTAACAAGACAAGCCTGCCTGTCAGTAGGAAGATAACAGGAACGGATCTAGCTGAACACTGTGAGCAGGACGCACTGCACTAAATGTAAATAGTCTAGCTGCCTGACCGTGGTACTAATAGGATCAAAAGAACACCAGTAATTTTCTTCAGGTAGCTTTATATACTGTAACAAGACAAGCCTGCCTGTCAGTAGGAAGATAACAGGAACGGATCTAGCTGAACACTGTGAGCAGGACGCACTGCACTAAATGTAAATAGTCTAGCTGCCTGACCGTGGTACTAATAGGATCAAAAGAACACCAGTAATTTTCTTCAGGTAGCTTTATATACTGTAACAAGACAAGCCTGCCTGTCAGTAGGAAGATAACAGGAACGGATCTAGCTGAACACTGTGAGCAGGACGCACTGCACTAAATGTAAATAGTCTAGCTGCCTGACCGTGGTACTAATAGGATCAAAAGAACACCAGTAATTTTCTTCAGGTAGCTTTATATACTGTAACAAGACAAGCCTGCCTGTCAGTAGGAAGATAACAGGAACGGATCTAGCTGAACACTGTGAGCAGGACGCACTGCACTAAATGTAAATAGTCTAGCTGCCTGACCGTGGTACTAATAGGATCAAAAGAGCACCAGTAATTTTCTTCAGGTAGCTTTATATACTGTAACAAGACAAGCCTGCCTGTCAGTAGGAAGATAACAGGAACGGATCTAGCTGAACACTGTGAGCAGGACGCACTGCACTAAATGTAAATAGTCTAGCTGCCTGACCGTGGTACTAATAGGATCAAAAGAACACCAGTAATTTTCTTCAGGTAGCTTTATATACTGTAACAAGACAAGCCTGCCTGTCAGTAGGAAGATAACAGGAACGGATCTAGCTGAACACTGTGAGCAGGACACACTGCACTAAATGTAAATAGTCTAGCTGCCTGACCGTGGTACTAATAGGATCAAAAGAACACCAGTAATTTTCTTCAGGTAGCTTTATATACTGTAACAAGACAAGCCTGCCTGTCAGTAGGAAGATAACAAGAACGGATCTAGCTGAACACTGTGAGCAGGACGCACTGTACTAAATGTAAATAGTCTAGCTGCCTGACCGTGGTACTAATAGGATCAAAAGAACACCAGTAATTTTCTTTAGGTAGCTGTAAATACTGTAACAAGACAAGCCTGCCTGTCAGTAGGAAGATAACAGGAACGGATCTAGCTGAACACTGTGAGCAGGATGCACTGCACTAAATGTAAATAGTCTAGCTGCCTGACCGTGGTACTAATAGGATCAAAAGAACACCAGTAATTTTCTTTAGGTAGCTGTAAATACTGTAACAAGACAAGCCTGCCTGTCAGTAGGAAGATAACAGGAACGGATCTAGCTGAACACTGTGAGCAGGACGCACTGCACTAAATGTAAATAGTCTAGCTGCCTGACCGTGGTACTAATAGGATCAAAAGAACACCAGTAATTTTCTTCAGGTAGCTTTATATACTGTAACAAGACAAGCCTGCCTGTCAGTAGGAAGATAACAGGAACGGATCTAGCTGAACACTGTGAGCAGGACGCACTGCACTAAATGTAAATAGTCTAGCTGCCTGACCGTGGTACTAATAGGATCAAAAGAACACCAGTAATTTTCTTCAGGTAGCTTTATATACTGTAACAAGACAAGCCTGCCTGTCAGTAGGAAGATAACAGGAACGGATCTAGCTGAACACTGTGAGCAGGACACACTGCACTAAATGTAAATAGTCTAGCTGCCTGACCATGGTACTAATAGGATCAAAAGAACACCAGTAATTTTCTTCAGGTAGCTTTATATACTGTAACAAGACAAGACTGCCTGTCAGTAGGAAGATAACAGGAACGGATCTAGCTGAACACTGTGAGCAGGACACACTGCACTAAATGTAAATAGTCTAGCTGCCTGACCGTGGTACTAATAGGATCAAAAGAACACCATTAATTTTCTTCAGGTAGCTTTATATACTGTAACAAGACAAGCCTGCCTGTCAGTAGGAAGATAACAGGAACGGATCTAGCTGAACACTGTGAGCAGGACGCACTGCACTAAATGTAAATAGTCTAGCTGCCTGACCGCGGTACTAATAGGATCAAAAGAACACCAGTAATTTTCTTCAGGTAGCTTTATATACTGTAACAAGACAAGCCTGCCTGTCAGTAGGAAGATAACAGGAACTGATCTAGCTGAACACTGTGAGCAGGACGCACTGCACTAAATGTAAATAGTCTAGCTGCCTGACCGTGGTACTAATAGGATCAAAAGAACACCAGTAATTTTCTTCAGGTAGCTTTATATACTGTAACAAGACAAGCCTGCCTGTCAGTAGGAAGATAACAGGAACGGATCTAGCTGAACACTGTGAGCAGGACGCACTGCACTAAATGTAAATAGTCTAGCTGCCTGACCGTGGTACTAATAGGATCAAAAGAGCACCAGTAATTTTCTTCAGGTAGCTTTATATACTGTAACAAGACAAGCCTGCCTGTCAGTAGGAAGATAACAGGAACGGATCTAGCTGAACACTGTGAGCAGGACGCACTGCACTAAATGTAAATAGTCTAGCTGCCTGACCGTGGTACTAATAGGATCAAAAGAACACCAGTAATTTTCTTCAGGTAGCTTTATATACTGTAACAAGACAAGCCTGCCTGTCAGTAGGAAGATAACAAGAACGGATCTAGCTGAACACTGTGAGCAGGATGCACTGTACTAAATGTAAATAGTCTAGCTGCCTGACCGTGGTACTAATAGGATCAAAAGAGCACCAGTAATTTTCTTCAGGTAGCTTTATATACTGTAACAAGACAAGCCTGCCTGTCAGTAGGAAGATAACAGGAACGGATCTAGCTGAACACTGTGAGCAGGACGCACTGCACTAAATGTAAATAGTCTAGCTGCCTGACCGTGGTACTAATAGGATCAAAAGAACACCAGTAATTTTCTTCAGGTAGCTTTATATACTGTAGCAAGACAAGACTGCCTGTCAGTAGGAAGATAACAGGAACGGATCTAGCTGAACACTGTGAGCAGGACACACTGCACTAAATGTAAATAGTCTAGCTGCCTGACCGTGGTACTAATAGGATCAAAAGAACACCATTAATTTTCTTCAGGTAGCTTTATATACTGTAACAAGACAAGCCTGCCTGTCAGTAGGAAGATAACAGGAACGGATCTAGCTGAACACTGTGAGCAGGACGCACTGCACTAAATGTAAATAGTCTAGCTGCCTGACCGTGGTACTAATAGGATCAAAAGAGCACCAGTAATTTTCTTCAGGTAGCTTTATATACTGTAACAAGACAAGCCTGCCTGTCAGTAGGAAGATAACAGGAACGGATCTAGCTGAACACTGTGAGCAGGACGCACTGCACTAAATGTAAATAGTCTAGCTGCCTGACCGTGGTACTAATAGGATCAAAAGAACACCAGTAATTTTCTTCAGGTAGCTTTATATACTGTAACAAGACAAGCCTGCCTGTCAGTAGGAAGATAACAAGAACGGATCTAGCTGAACACTGTGAGCAGGACGCACTGTACTAAATGTAAATAGTCTAGCTGCCTGACCGTGGTACTAATAGGATCAAAAGAACACCAGTAATTTTCTTTAGGTAGCTGTAAATACTGTAACAAGACAAGCCTGCCTGTCAGTAGGAAGATAACAGGAACGGATCTAGCTGAACACTGTGAGCAGGATGCACTGCACTAAATGTAAATAGTCTAGCTGCCTGACCGTGGTACTAATAGGATCAAAAGAACACCAGTAATTTTCTTTAGGTAGCTGTAAATACTGTAACAAGACAAGCCTGCCTGTCAGTAGGAAGATAACAGGAACGGATCTAGCTGAACACTGTGAGCAGGACGCACTGCACTAAATGTAAATAGTCTAGCTGCCTGACCGTGGTACTAATAGGATCAAAAGAACACCAGTAATTTTCTTCAGGTAGCTTTATATACTGTAACAAGACAAGCCTGCCTGTCAGTAGGAAGATAACAGGAACGGATCTAGCTGAACACTGTGAGCAGGACGCACTGCACTAAATGTAAATAGTCTAGCTGCCTGACCGTGGTACTAATAGGATCAAAAGAACACCAGTAATTTTCTTCAGGTAGCTTTATATACTGTAACAAGACAAGCCTGCCTGTCAGTAGGAAGATAACAGGAACGGATCTAGCTGAACACTGTGAGCAGGACACACTGCACTAAATGTAAATAGTCTAGCTGCCTGACCATGGTACTAATAGGATCAAAAGAACACCAGTAATTTTCTTCAGGTAGCTTTATATACTGTAACAAGACAAGACTGCCTGTCAGTAGGAAGATAACAGGAACGGATCTAGCTGAACACTGTGAGCAGGACACACTGCACTAAATGTAAATAGTCTAGCTGCCTGACCGTGGTACTAATAGGATCAAAAGAACACCATTAATTTTCTTCAGGTAGCTTTATATACTGTAACAAGACAAGCCTGCCTGTCAGTAGGAAGATAACAGGAACGGATCTAGCTGAACACTGTGAGCAGGACGCACTGCACTAAATGTAAATAGTCTAGCTGCCTGACCGCGGTACTAATAGGATCAAAAGAACACCAGTAATTTTCTTCAGGTAGCTTTATATACTGTAACAAGACAAGCCTGCCTGTCAGTAGGAAGATAACAGGAACTGATCTAGCTGAACACTGTGAGCAGGACGCACTGCACTAAATGTAAATAGTCTAGCTGCCTGACCATGGTACTAATAGGATCAAAAGAACACCAGTAATTTTCTTCAGGTAGCTTTATATACTGTAACAAGACAAGCCTGCCTGTCAGTAGGAAGATAACAGGAACGGATCTAGCTGAACACTGTGAGCAGGACGCACTGCACTAAATGTAAATAGTCTAGCTGCCTGACCGTGTTACTAATAGGATCAAAAGAACACCAGTAATTTTCTTTAGGTAGCTGTAAATACTGTAACAAGGCAAGCCTGCCTGTCAGTAGGAAGATAACAGGAACGGATCTAGCTGAACACTGTGAGCAGGACGCTCTGCACTAAATGTAAATAGTCTAGCTGCCTGACCGTGGTACTAATAGGATCAAAAGAACACCAGTAATTTTCTTCAGGTAGCTTTATATACTGTAACAAGACAAGCCTGCCTGTCAGTAGGAAGATAACAGGAACGGATCTAGCTGAACACTGTGAGCAGGACGCACTGCACTAAATGTAAATAGTCTAGCTGCCTGACCGTGGTACTAATAGGATCAAAAGAACACCAGTAATTTTCTTCAGGTAGCTTTATATACTGTAACAAGACAAGCCTGCCTGTCAGTAGGAAGATAACAGGAACGGATCTAGCTGAACACTGTGAGCAGGACGCACTGCACTAAATGTAAATAGTCTAGCTGCCTGACCGTGGTACTAATAGGATCAAAAGAACACCAGTAATTTTCTTCAGGTAGCTTTATATACTGTAACAAGACAAGCCTGCCTGTCAGTAGGAAGATAACAGGAACGGATCTAGCTGAACACTGTGAGCAGGACGCACTGCACTAAATGTAAATAGTCTAGCTGCCTGACCGTGGTACTAATAGGATCAAAAGAACACCAGTAATTTTCTTCAGCTAGCTTTATATACTGTAACAAGACAAGCCTGCCTGTCAGTAGGAAGATAACAGGAACGGATCTAACTGAACACTGTGAGCAGGACGCACTGCACTAAATGTAAATAGTCTAGCTGCCTGACCGTGGTACTAATAGGATCAAAAGAACACCAGTAATTTTCTTCAGGTAGCTTTATATACTGTAACAAGACAAGCCTGCCTGTCAGTAGGAAGATAACAGGAACGGATCTAGCTGAACACTGTGAGCAGGACGCACTGCACTAAATGTAAATAGTCTAGCTGCCTGACCGTGGTACTAATAGGATCAAAAGAACACCAGTAATTTTCTTTAGGTAGCTGTAAATACTGTAACAAGACAAGCCTGCCTGTCAGTAGGAAGATAACAGGAACGGATCTAGCTGAACACTGTGAGCAGGACGCACTGCACTAAATGTAAATAGTCTAGCTGCCTGACCGTGGTACTAATAGGATCAAAAGAACACCAGTAATTTTCTTCAGGTAGCTTTATATACTGTAACAAGACAAGCCTGCCTGTCAGTAGGAAGATAACAGGAACGGATCTAGCTGAACACTGTGAGCAGGACGCACTGCACTAAATGTAAATAGTCTAGCTGCCTGACCGTGGTACTAATAGGATCAAAAGAACACCAGTAATTTTCTTCAGGTAGCTTTATATACTGTATCAAGACAAGCCTGCCTGTCAGTAGGAAGATAACAGGAACGGATCTAGCTGAACACTGTGAGCAGGACACACTGCACTAAATGTAAATAGTCTAGCTGCCTGACCGTGGTACTAATAGGATCAAAAGAACACCAGTAATTTTCTTCAGGTAGCTTTATATACTGTAACAAGACAAGCCTGCCTGTCAGTAGGAAGATAACAGGAACGGATCTAGCTGAACACTGTGAGCAGGACGCACTGCACTAAATGTAAATAGTCTAGCTGCCTGACCGTGGTACTAATAGGATCAAAAGAACACCAGTAATTTTCTTCAGGTAGCTTTATATACTGTAACAAGACAAGACTGCCTGTCAGTAGGAAGATAACAGGAACGGATCTAGCTGAACACTGTGAGCAGGACACACTGCACTAAATGTAAATAGTCTAGCTGCCTGACCGTGGTACTAATAGGATCAAAAGAACACCATTAATTTTCTTCAGGTAGCTTTATATACTGTAACAAGACAAGCCTGCCTGTCAGTAGGAAGATAACAGGAACGGATCTAGCTGAACACTGTGAGCAGGACGCACTGCACTAAATGTAAATAGTCTAGCTGCCTGACCGTGGTACTAATAGGATCAAAAGAGCACCAGTAATTTTCTTCAGGTAGCTTTATATACTGTAACAAGACAAGCCTGCCTGTCAGTAGGAAGATAACAGGAACGGATCTAGCTGAACACTGTGAGCAGGACGCACTGCACTAAATGTAAATAGTCTAGCTGCCTGACCGTGGTACTAATAGGATCAAAAGAACACCAGTAATTTTCTTCAGGTAGCTTTATATACTGTAACAAGACAAGCCTGCCTGTCAGTAGGAAGATAACAAGAACGGATCTAGCTGAACACTGTGAGCAGGACGCACTGTACTAAATGTAAATAGTCTAGCTGCCTGACCGTGGTACTAATAGGATCAAAAGAACACCAGTAATTTTCTTTAGGTAGCTGTAAATACTGTAACAAGACAAGCCTGCCTGTCAGTAGGAAGATAACAGGAACGGATCTAGCTGAACACTGTGAGCAGGATGCACTGCACTAAATGTAAATAGTCTAGCTGCCTGACCGTGGTACTAATAGGATCAAAAGAACACCAGTAATTTTCTTCAGGTAGCTTTATATACTGTAACAAGACAAGCCTGCCTGTCAGTAGGAAGATAACAGGAACGGATCTAGCTGAACACTGTGAGCAGGACGCACTGCACTAAATGTAAATAGTATAGCTGCCTGACCGTGGTACTAATAGGATCAAAAGAACACCAGTAATTTTCTTCAGGTAGCTTTATATACTGTAACAAGACAAGCCTGCCTGTCAGTAGGAAGATAACAGGAACGGATCTAGCTGAACACTGTGAGCAGGACGCACTGCACTAAATGTAAATAGTCTAGCTGCCTGACCGTGGTACTAATAGGATCAAAAGAACACCAGTAATTTTCTTCAGGTAGCTTTATATACTGTAACAAGACAAGCCTGCCTGTCAGTAGGAAGATAACAGGAACGGATCTAGCTGAACACTGTGAGCAGGACGCACTGCACTAAATGTAAATAGTCTAGCTGCCTGACCGTGGTACTAATAGGATCAAAAGAACACCAGTAATTTTCTTCAGGTAGCTTTATATACTGTAACAAGACAAGCCTGCCTGTCAGTAGGAAGATAACAGGAACGGATCTAGCTGAACACTGTGAGCAGGACGCACTGCACTAAATGTAAATAGTCTAGCTGCCTGACCGTGGTACTAATAGGATCAAAAGAACACCAGTAATTTTCTTCAGGTAGCTTTATATACTGTAACAAGACAAGCCTGCCTGTCAGTAGGAAGATAACAGGAACGGATCTAGCTGAACACTGTGAGCAGGACGCACTGCACTAAATGTAAATAGTCTAGCTGCCTGACCGTGGTACTAATAGGATCAAAAGAGCACCAGTAATTTTCTTCAGGTAGCTTTATATACTGTAACAAGACAAGCCTGCCTGTCAGTAGGAAGATAACAGGAACGGATCTAGCTGAACACTGTGAGCAGGACGCACTGCACTAAATGTAAATAGTCTAGCTGCCTGACCGTGGTACTAATAGGATCAAAAGAACACCAGTAATTTTCTTCAGGTAGCTTTATATACTGTAACAAGACAAGCCTGCCTGTCAGTAGGAAGATAACAGGAACGGATCTAGCTGAACACTGTGAGCAGGACACACTGCACTAAATGTAAATAGTCTAGCTGCCTGACCGTGGTACTAATAGGATCAAAAGAACACCAGTAATTTTCTTCAGGTAGCTTTATATACTGTAACAAGACAAGCCTGCCTGTCAGTAGGAAGATAACAAGAACGGATCTAGCTGAACACTGTGAGCAGGACGCACTGTACTAAATGTAAATAGTCTAGCTGCCTGACCGTGGTACTAATAGGATCAAAAGAACACCAGTAATTTTCTTTAGGTAGCTGTAAATACTGTAACAAGACAAGCCTGCCTGTCAGTAGGAAGATAACAGGAACGGATCTAGCTGAACACTGTGAGCAGGATGCACTGCACTAAATGTAAATAGTCTAGCTGCCTGACCGTGGTACTAATAGGATCAAAAGAACACCAGTAATTTTCTTTAGGTAGCTGTAAATACTGTAACAAGACAAGCCTGCCTGTCAGTAGGAAGATAACAGGAACGGATCTAGCTGAACACTGTGAGCAGGACGCACTGCACTAAATGTAAATAGTCTAGCTGCCTGACCGTGGTACTAATAGGATCAAAAGAACACCAGTAATTTTCTTCAGGTAGCTTTATATACTGTAACAAGACAAGCCTGCCTGTCAGTAGGAAGATAACAGGAACGGATCTAGCTGAACACTGTGAGCAGGACGCACTGCACTAAATGTAAATAGTCTAGCTGCCTGACCGTGGTACTAATAGGATCAAAAGAACACCAGTAATTTTCTTCAGGTAGCTTTATATACTGTAACAAGACAAGCCTGCCTGTCAGTAGGAAGATAACAGGAACGGATCTAGCTGAACACTGTGAGCAGGACACACTGCACTAAATGTAAATAGTCTAGCTGCCTGACCATGGTACTAATAGGATCAAAAGAACACCAGTAATTTTCTTCAGGTAGCTTTATATACTGTAACAAGACAAGACTGCCTGTCAGTAGGAAGATAACAGGAACGGATCTAGCTGAACACTGTGAGCAGGACACACTGCACTAAATGTAAATAGTCTAGCTGCCTGACCGTGGTACTAATAGGATCAAAAGAACACCATTAATTTTCTTCAGGTAGCTTTATATACTGTAACAAGACAAGCCTGCCTGTCAGTAGGAAGATAACAGGAACGGATCTAGCTGAACACTGTGAGCAGGACGCACTGCACTAAATGTAAATAGTCTAGCTGCCTGACCGCGGTACTAATAGGATCAAAAGAACACCAGTAATTTTCTTCAGGTAGCTTTATATACTGTAACAAGACAAGCCTGCCTGTCAGTAGGAAGATAACAGGAACTGATCTAGCTGAACACTGTGAGCAGGACGCACTGCACTAAATGTAAATAGTCTAGCTGCCTGACCGTGGTACTAATAGGATCAAAAGAACACCAGTAATTTTCTTCAGGTAGCTTTATATACTGTAACAAGACAAGCCTGCCTGTCAGTAGGAAGATAACAGGAACGGATCTAGCTGAACACTGTGAGCAGGACGCACTGCACTAAATGTAAATAGTCTAGCTGCCTGACCGTGGTACTAATAGGATCAAAAGAGCACCAGTAATTTTCTTCAGGTAGCTTTATATACTGTAACAAGACAAGCCTGCCTGTCAGTAGGAAGATAACAGGAACGGATCTAGCTGAACACTGTGAGCAGGACGCACTGCACTAAATGTAAATAGTCTAGCTGCCTGACCGTGGTACTAATAGGATCAAAAGAACACCAGTAATTTTCTTCAGGTAGCTTTATATACTGTAACAAGACAAGCCTGCCTGTCAGTAGGAAGATACTCGCACGTCGCAAATGCAAATGTCTGCTGCCTGACGTGGTACTAATAGGATCAAAGAGCACCAGTAATTTTCTTCAGGTAGCTTTATATCTGTACAGTCAAGCCTGCTGTCAGTAGATACGCTATATACTGTAACAAGACAAGCCTGCCTGTCAGTAGGAAGATAACAGGAACGGATCTAGCTGAACACTGTGAGCAGGACGCACTGCACTAAATGTAAATAGTCTAGCTGCCTGACCGTGGTACTAATAGGATCAAAAGAACACCAGTAATTTTCTTCAGGTAGCTTTATATACTGTAGCAAGACAAGACTGCCTGTCAGTAGGAAGATAACAGGAACGGATCTAGCTGAACACTGTGAGCAGGACACACTGCACTAAATGTAAATAGTCTAGCTGCCTGACCGTGGTACTAATAGGATCAAAAGAACACCATTAATTTTCTTCAGGTAGCTTTATATACTGTAACAAGACAAGCCTGCCTGTCAGTAGGAAGATAACAGGAACGGATCTAGCTGAACACTGTGAGCAGGACGCACTGCACTAAATGTAAATAGTCTAGCTGCCTGACCGTGGTACTAATAGGATCAAAAGAGCACCAGTAATTTTCTTCAGGTAGCTTTATATACTGTAACAAGACAAGCCTGCCTGTCAGTAGGAAGATAACAGGAACGGATCTAGCTGAACACTGTGAGCAGGACGCACTGCACTAAATGTAAATAGTCTAGCTGCCTGACCGTGGTACTAATAGGATCAAAAGAACACCAGTAATTTTCTTCAGGTAGCTTTATATACTGTAACAAGACAAGCCTGCCTGTCAGTAGGAAGATAACAAGAACGGATCTAGCTGAACACTGTGAGCAGGACGCACTGTACTAAATGTAAATAGTCTAGCTGCCTGACCGTGGTACTAATAGGATCAAAAGAACACCAGTAATTTTCTTTAGGTAGCTGTAAATACTGTAACAAGACAAGCCTGCCTGTCAGTAGGAAGATAACAGGAACGGATCTAGCTGAACACTGTGAGCAGGATGCACTGCACTAAATGTAAATAGTCTAGCTGCCTGACCGTGGTACTAATAGGATCAAAAGAACACCAGTAATTTTCTTTAGGTAGCTGTAAATACTGTAACAAGACAAGCCTGCCTGTCAGTAGGAAGATAACAGGAACGGATCTAGCTGAACACTGTGAGCAGGACGCACTGCACTAAATGTAAATAGTCTAGCTGCCTGACCGTGGTACTAATAGGATCAAAAGAACACCAGTAATTTTCTTCAGGTAGCTTTATATACTGTAACAAGACAAGCCTGCCTGTCAGTAGGAAGATAACAGGAACGGATCTAGCTGAACACTGTGAGCAGGACGCACTGCACTAAATGTAAATAGTCTAGCTGCCTGACCGTGGTACTAATAGGATCAAAAGAACACCAGTAATTTTCTTCAGGTAGCTTTATATACTGTAACAAGACAAGCCTGCCTGTCAGTAGGAAGATAACAGGAACGGATCTAGCTGAACACTGTGAGCAGGACACACTGCACTAAATGTAAATAGTCTAGCTGCCTGACCATGGTACTAATAGGATC